>CM040240.1:245545538-245590134 GCA_022545495.1 Chrysanthemum lavandulifolium
AAAGTAAAGAAATGATAAATTGCTAATGCTTATCGTAGGGAGTGATTTTTCCTCGAGACGACCAGATGCTCCTTAAGATATGCTTTCAACATTCTACCCACGCTCTCCGATTTGGTGCGGCGAATGAATAGAAATGCCGGAATTTGGGCGGTATTTATAGGCTATATATGGTTACTACAGAACTTAAGTCGAGAGTTACGCCGTAACATCCACCTTCAGATTTTGCTCGAAATGTTACTACAGAACATCGTGAATGAGTTACGCCGTATCTTCAATAAATCATGGTTACGCCTGTATTTTGGAATTAGTTACGCAGAGCTTGCAGCCGCACTAACATCATTTGACCTAATTAGTTACGACGTAATCCCAGAGGGAGTTACACTGCAATCTTCGCTTTAGTTGGTTTTCTCGAGCCACGCTTTTGTTACGGGCAGTATTATTAGAGAGAGTTACCGAACATCTTCAAAATGAGCATACTATCATATATCTTTAATAAACTCTCCAAATCCATCGCCTCATTAGCTCAAATACTGAATTTACCCGAAAGTAAAATATAGAGGAAAACAAGCGAATCCATATAAATGATATAAAATACGAGCATTATCTGGGAAATTGACACTTAATATTCAAGACTATTTGATGTTATCGAAACCTCTTAGCCCAATCGCTTTACTTAAACTTGGAATCTGTGATCATCTCGCTTTATTGATAAACCTATGAATTCACTCAACCGTCATAGTTGACTTTTTAGTACGATTTTCGCGATAAAAAGGCGATAGCTAAACTTTAGCGCCGCAAGATTGGTGACGATACTGGTATAAACGACTGATATACATTTAGGACCACTTAAATTCCTTTTTAGGCTTATATTTCCGCACAAAAACCATGTTGTAAACTCTGTTTTATCTAAATAAAGGAAATCTTTTAAAGAAATCTGTTGTTCTATACTTTGTGTTGTGATCTCAATCGAGTGGCACCCATGTAACATTTACTTTTGCTGCAAACCATTTTTGCGGGTGTTACAAGTTGCACATTCAAAGTTTAAAACATTGTTCGTCATTATTAAAAACATCACAGTTTGACTTTTTCATAAAAATCGAAGCTTTTACCATTAATTAAAAGATTTATATTCTAATTAACACATTTAAACTCTAAAATCACAAAATTACTCATTTATGCATTTTATCAAATACTTTTTTATAGTAGAGTGAATATGTCATTCAATAAACAGACAATACAACATCTTTCAAAACTAATACAGACGCACAATTTGGAACATCGGCTTCTAAAATAACATCGTTAATGCATCCTAATGCCCATGTTGTTATACTATGAGCTAACATATTCCCTTCTTCTTTACAAATGCCAGTTACAAGTACTAAATGTAAGCGAGTTAGTTAAATATCTGAAAACATGGCAGTAATTTGTAGAGGTATCGATTGGTTACGCAGAGCGTGAACCAATGTTAATGAATCTGACTAAAAAACAACTTCGAAGTAGCCACTACTTCGAGCTTGTTTAGTAGCCCACCAAACATCTTTAGCTTTAACCTTTAAAAGCGAGTTTGCATAGAATTCTGATCGAGGTCCTGAAAGTAACACTTCTTTGTTGCAGTTACGAGCTACAAAACCCATACCCACTTTCCCAAACTCTTTTTGCCAAGTTGCATCACAATTAAACTTAACTCCAAATTTCGAAACATAAAACCTTTTAGATTCCCATTTTGCCACCAAGTTTTTATTCCAAAACAAGTTACCAAAAGCCCATAAACAAAAAAGCCCAGCCCATGTGTTTGATGAAGACCACCAGTACACCTTTATATCCATGACAGAAATTAGGGTTTAGGTCTTCTTCACTTCGGCTGCCGTATTTTCATCACCTCCAAAAATGGTACTCTCTCTCAAATTTTATCATTAATTTTCACATTTTACAGCTATAGTTTATGTTAGACCATATTGGTTTTAGCTTAAATGTATAAAGTTATGCTGATTGGTTGTTATGATTGTATTATGTATACTTTTCAGTATTTTGTGGTTTGGTTTTATTTAATAAAATGCATTCATAACAATTTCACTGGTAGCTAGTTAGGTATGAGTTAGTTAGGGGCTGTTTGTTTAAGCTTATTTATGCTATTAAGAGCTTGTTTGATGTTGGCTTATATTTCATACGTTTTGGCGTATTTTTATTATGATATGATAAACTCATATAGGTCGATAAGTCTCAAAATAAGTCGACTTTTAAAATATAAACCGAGATCAAATAAGCTTATAGTTTCACAAATAAGCTAATCAAACACATCCTAAGCTTGTTTCTGGACTTACGGGCTTTCTTGTTTTCGGATTTTTTTTGGCTTATTTTGAAACTTGTGAAAAGCTGAAAAACACTTACTCTCATAAGCCAAAAAAGAAGCTTAATTAAACATTCTGTAAGATTATGTTTTAGCTTATGGGTCTGTGGTTTGTCATATACTTCATAAGTTATTTTTTTGTTTTATATTTAACTATTTAAGTCATATTAAAGTTTGTAAGTTAGAGAATAAGCTTAAAAAACTGTGTTCTCGAGTTAAAGTTAAGGAAGTAAAAGAAAGAAAATGAAAATGAAACATAAGAAGTTGTGTTTTCGAGTAGTACTTAAGGAGGAAAAGAAAAGGAAATGGAATGAAAGTTAGTGTGATTTTGTTTATTATTAAAGTATAATTTTCCCGTCCAATTTTTACGAGAAAGTGTTTACTTTACATTTATTTGCTTTTCTTTAATAATAAAACTCAAGAATAAGTCATAGAAGCTAGTAAGCTCAAAAATAAGGTTAAACAGTTTTAAGAAGCTAATTAAGGTGCTGTAAAGTCATGATAGTCTGCGATTTTGGTATGAACTGTGTGTACGAGTGGTGGTAAGTGCAACAGTAGTATTATTGCAAGTGTGGTTAAGATTTACGAGCACCTTGGACCCACTAATGTTGTTTCATCGTTTTGAAACAGTTTAGGCTTTTACTATTTAAATTAGTTATATAAATTTATAATTTATAATTACATGTCGTGTTGAAAATGCCTTTACAACGACAAAAGTATCATAAACTCGTTTAATACTATAACTAATACTGATATCAAGATATGAACTTTGACATATGTGTATAAGTTTACACATAAATTAAATGTTGTGTACCGTAGCGGCGTACCTGATTGTTTTTGGGCAGTTTATGCTTGTTTTTTTAGAGACATGTAAATATCAGATGGCTAACTTTTAGTTTTTGCTATTTTTGTTACTTAGCCGAAGCAAATTCATGAGATCAAGGATTTCCTTCTTACTGCAAGAAGGAAGGATGCCCGCTCTGTGAAGATCAAAAGAAGCAAGGATATTGTTAAGTTCAAGGTTCGCTGCTCAAAGTATCTCTACACTTTGTGTGTCCATGACAAGGAGAAGGCCGATAAGTTGAAGCAATCCCTTCCTCCAGGTTTGTAGACTATTGTTTATTGGTTATCTTATATGTTTAGAACGTTAACTAAAGTTAGTTACAAAATGGAGACACTTTATCCTACTATTGCTTAAACTGTAAATTGCGTGAGAAGTCTGCCACTCAATTCGAGTGGCATAATAAGTGGTCTAGCACGTTATCCACTTACGTGCATTGAGTAATAACGTATTTAAATGGCCATGACTTTTTTAAATCTAGACTTGCACATTCTCTATATAATCTGTGTTATATATATATTTTTGATTTGTGATGTATATGTAGGTTTAGCATATACTGTTTTTTATAGCTTGTGTTTTCATGCGGTAATAACAAATTAACGTTCCACCTTTTAAACATCAGCCCTTTAGCGATCGGTTAATTTTGTCTCATTGAATTCATTAGATGAAAAATTAGTATGGTTACATTTGAGGGAAAGTGCCGTGCTTGTATACGCAGTATTTATTTGTTTTTTGGTCTAGCAATGAGGGGCTAGAGTTTGCTTAAGGGTCACACATGTTATCTTAACTAGAACAACTAACTTTAAGGTTTTGCGTTTCATTCAATGCTTAACATATCATCTTCAAATTCGAAAATCTAATGTCAACCAACAAAAACAAAGTTTTATCTGGTAGACTTGCATTTCGACTGCCAAATTAATGATGCCCAATTGACAAAGTTTAGTCTAATACTTGCTCTACTTTTTATGCATGTTGACTATCTTTATGTTTTTAAACTATGCCTAGAATATAGGAACACAATTTACCTTATATTTTTACAATTTCATTTTGACTTTATCTAACACTGATTTGTTTCTCTATCACTTTCTAATGCAGGTTTGAGTGTTTCAGACCTTTAAATTGTTTCTTTCTGAATGTCTCATCAAGAATCTTATCCCTGTTTGACGTTATTGAAAAGATTGTTGGAGACAACCGAATTTCCAGTTATCGTTAAATGGTTGGTTTATGTCTGTTTTGTTTGGTATAGAAGACTCTTAGGAGTTGTAGTGTTTAATTTTGATACTATTACTTGGTTGATGTTAATGTTAAATTGGATTGTTTGAAATGCATGGAAGGTGATATTTTAAGTCTTAGTTTGTGACTATGACATTCTGCGTAACTTCAATTTATAACTAGACGGGTCAAAATAGGTAGGTTTGGTTAATGGTTAAAAACAAAGAAAAATGACTAAAAAACTTGTATTTCTGGGCTCTTTGGTTTAGGTCACTGTTACCCTTAAGAGTTCGGGTGTGAGTAGCAACCTCTAGATATTGACTTTTGCTCATTTGGTTAGGCATTTGTTTTGGTAATCGGGTGGAATTAGTTATTGTCGGGTATCAAGGAAAGCGACCTTTCAGTTGGTGTCGTTTCTTGTTGGATAGGCATAACGAAGCCTTCACTATCATTTGTTAAAACAATGTGGCCACATTTGATAGGGTAGGTTGAATTGGGTATTAAAGTGTTATGTGGTTGTTAAACCATCATCATTATAAAAAGTTGATTTTAATGACCTTAGTTAAGAAGCATAGTTAGAAATTATCCTTTTTAATATTAGGTTGCTTTGAATATTTCAGGTGTCGATGTTCTTTAGAACTAGAGATATAAAAAGTTTTCTTATTAAAAGCTAGATTCTCATTGTCTTAATTGTCTATTTTTTAATATTATAGATTTAGCTAGTTATTAGTTATGAAACTTAGATAATGGAATAAAGAGATTGCTGGTCAAGCTAACCTTATTGAACATGTTGCGATGAGAACCAAGGTTACATGTTTTCATTATGCTCCAAATATTTTCGTAATCTTAATAACTCTTGTCCTAAAATATATGTAGGTTTGTACACAATGATAATGAGTGTTGGTTATCTTTCTTTCTAGCTTATTGTTTTGTTTAGATCATCTTACAGTAGATTTTGATTGAGCAATGTCTCATCCTTTGTTAACTAGGTCTTGACATATGACCTAATCGAAGAAATATAATGGCACCTGTTTTTATTTCTTTATCTTCCTTTAGCTATTACTCATTGTGACATCTTTACAATCGTTTTCATTCATTTTCATATTGACTCGGTTTAAGTTAGTCGTGTCATCGATCAGTTTCTTTATCTTCATCTTTGTTGTCTCTCTCACCATCCATCAGCGTCACATGAACAACTCCACTTGCTACCATAGCTGAACCAATAAAACTATATTGCATATGCGTCGATCTTGAAACTCATACAAATTACATATTTTAGAACATAAGTTCTAAATTGATATGAGAACTCACAGTTTATCTCGATAGCCTGAATCAAAAATCAAAACAAAAAAAATCAATAACTGCACATAGAAAATGCAAACTAAGAATGGTGAAGAATAACCATTCACTGGAAATCTAGTGACGTAAATGTTGTGATTATCAATCAAAATGTGTGAGGTAATTTGTTAGGTGTAAACAATTTTGAAGCGATCACATCAACTTATTCAAAAAAGGAAAGAGTTTCATAATTTGAATCTTACCAAAAATTAGTGAGAAACTTTGGTTAAAGGAAAAGAAATATAGCAATTGTTATGTGCTAGTATTTGTTTTCTTGAATGAGGAAAAGAGGCTAAAGGGTGCGTTTAGCGGAGAAAAAAAATTCTCAAATTTGAAATTTTAGTTTTCTTTTTAGATGAAGGAGATTTAATTTTCCAAAAAACATAATGCTTTCAATTGATATTGTGTTCTATTTTGTAGAAAAAAGAGAGGTTTTGAGTTTCAAGGAAAACAAAGAAAACATAAAAAAATTGTTTAGTTTACCTTGTTAAGTTACGAAATGCAAATTTTCAATTTTGTTAAAAATTTGATGGAAAACAATTGATTCGAACGCAATATTCATTTTCCCTATTTTAAATAAAATATTTTGTAAAAAATAAAGACATTTTCTTCCAACTAAACTCACAAAACCTTTCATAGTTTCATAGCTTTACAAATTTATTTCCAGTTTTTCAAATGAAATTCTAGAACTTTCAATTTCAATGATCATATTTTTGTGATGTGCCTTGTACATCTCATCTTATTAAATATACAACTTTATAATAATCTACTTTTTATAAATACTAGTCGGACACCACAAGACAATGGCCATGATAAGATACTTATACGTGTTGCTACCTGCTTAGCTGAATCCGTTTCACAACACTTCAATATATATATACGTTAACAGATGTGTTTGTTTGTCGTTCCCATACTTTTCCCATGACATCATTATTCTCAAGACATAAATATCCTCGCATCTCTTACCCACAAACACCTCCAAAAGATACGATTTTGACGAATCAAGATTATCTTAATTGAAATAAAGGTTAAAGTTGTAAAATTTGAATTAAAATAAAATAAACCCACTAAAATATAAAAACTAAAAACTTATAAAATATATCAAAATGGATGTTGAATTAAAGAATATAAAATTTTAGAAAATATGGTGAAATTAGATTATAAAAAATATAAGAGATAAAAGATATTTCAATTAAAATAAAGATTAATTTTAAATGTGTCGACACGCCAAATAATAATCGTTTCATTATCTTAATTTTAATCGTTAGAGTTAAAATAAGTTATAAGAAACGACATACGCCATCTCACGATCGAGCCCTTATCTTAATTTTGGTTCGAAGTTAGGCCGGAATGAGGCTCGGCTTTTACACGATTATAATATACTAGTTTGACACCATGCACATATGGCCATGATAAGATAGTTATACGATTCTACCCGCTTAGTGAATTCGCTTCACAACACTTCAACGATATGTGCAGTTAGACAAGCTTTTGTTTGCCATCTGTAGCTTTCCCGCGACATCATTATTCCCGCATATATAAATACTCGCAATCTCTTACACGTCAAACACTTCAAAAGTATATAATTTTGACTAATCAAGATTATATTGATTGAAATAAAGGTTAAACAGAAAAATTAATTAAAATAAAATAAACCCACTAAAAATATAAAACTAAAACTCATAAAAATATCAAAACTATGTGAATTAAAAGATAAAATTTGTAAAATATTAAATTAGATTATAAAAAATAAGTAGATAAAAAGATATTTCAATTAAAATAAAGATATTTTTAATGGTAGTTTATTACACGCCACTTTATAATCGAACTCCTTATCTTAATTTTTGCCAAGAAGCAGCTGTTACAAGGTCGACACACGCCATCTCACGATCAAGATTCTTATCTTAATTTTGCCAGAAGCTAGCTAAATAAAGTCACTTTTAAACGATTATAATATAAGATAGATATAGATAAAAATAAGGAATGAAGAAATAAGTTAAAGCGGAAGAAACTAGAAAAGGGTTACGTGTTACCACTAGCATTCTTTAGAAGAAAACGACTTTAGTATCATAGGATAAAACTACAATTTTTAAAGATTTATAAGGACCACTCCTCAAATAGCTTTGAGTAATTATGAAAGGTCCTCCTATGCAGGCACCCATTTAAAATATAATACGCTGGGTCATTTCTCTCTCACATTAAATCATCGCAGCATGAGCCGCACTAAAATACGGCCGTCGCTGTGTTTTATATTGTGTTTGTGCTTTTTTTTTTACTTTTACAACTTTACAAGTTTTTTTTTTTTTTTTTTTTTAATAACTTTTATAAGTTTTTTTGTGTTACAAGTTTTTACAAGTTTTTTTTTTTTTTTTTTTTTTTTTATCGCTTTAAACTTAAAAAACGTAATTTAAAATTTTGAGGCTCATTGAAGGTCAGAAAGTGAGATTTTATCTCACTGACGTCCATCTTGCTTTCATCATCGACGGAAAATTTTAAGGCTAAAATCATCATCGATCCGAAAATTTTAGGCTAAAAATCATCATCGCTTCTAAAATTTTAAGTCACAATCAGATAAAGTCACCGGCTCACGTGAATCGCACAAAGTCACAAGTTCACGTGAACCGCACAAGTCTCACAAGTCCAAAACCGCACAAGTCTCACAACCGCACAAGTCTCACAAGTCTTTAATCGCACAAAGTCTCACAAGTCTCAAACCGCACAAAGTCTCACAAGTCTCAAACCGCACAAGCACAAGCCTCACAAGATCAACAAATTTCACAAGTTACATCGCTTTCTGAATGTAAGTAGGATTCAAAACCGCAAAGTTCACAAGAAAGTGAACTAAGATTCTCAAAGGGGTTCTGCTATCCAGGCACCAAACAACTTATAATGCGACAAGAAAGCAACAACACCACAACATAATCCACTTCCCAATCAAGCAGAAAGCAACAACCAACAACCAACAACACCAACAAGTGGTCCCACCACAACAAGAACAACACCACAAGCAACAACACCAACAAGCAACAACAACAACAAGCAACAACACCACAAACAACCATGTCTAGTTCACCATTTGACACACAAGAGGTAAAGATCAGATTATTAGCTCGTTATGAGATATAAACAATCATAGTTACGCAAATATGAATGTTGTAATCCATTCATATTTGCCATGGCAAAACTCTTAAGTTTTTTTTATATAAAATCATCATTGCCTCTTTTTTAAAACCTATTAATTTCATTTAAAGTTGCAAAGTGAGATAAAATCGACTTTACCATCTAGTAATGAAACCGTGATAGCACCAAAAGTTTTCATTTAAAGTTGCAAAGTGAGATAAAACTGTACTTTACCATCCATTAATGAAACTGCATATCACCTGCAAAACATCACCACAAAAAATAGTCAACGAAACGAAACAACTTCTCACAGAAACATTTTTAAACATCTCTCTAAAAATTTTAGATCTAAAAAAGTTTTCATTATTTTGAAGATCTAAAAAAATTTTAGATCCAAAATTTTTTAGTTCAAATTTTTTTTAAACATCTCTCTAAAAATTTTAGATCTAAAAACTTTAGAGAGAGAGAGAGATAAACATGCGAGAGAGAAACATCACCAACATCGACACCACAACATCACCACCACAACATCGATATTACAATGATCTAACAAGTTCTATACTTGTTAGATCTAAAATTTTTAGAGAGAGAGAGAGAGAAAGAGAAAGAAAGAGAGATACTTTACTTTTGATGTATCACGCTATACCTGTAACACCACAAAACCGAACGCCAGAACCACCTTTAAAACCACACACGTAACACACACCTTTATAATACTTTTTAAATAAAATTTTATTAATAAAAGTTTTTAAATAAAAGGTTTATATACAAAAGTATTATTACAAGTTTTATATAAAATGTATTTATAATAAAAGTTTTATATTAAAAGTTTTATATAAAATGTATTTTTAATAAAAGTTTTATATTAAAAATTTTAGATCTAAAATTTTTTAAACATCTCTCTAAAAATTATTGATCTAAAAACTTTAGAGAGAGAGATAAACCGGTGAGAGAGAAACATGACCAACAGCAGATACCACAACATCACCACCACAATATCACCACCACTCTCTAAAAAATTTTAGATCTAAAAATTTTTTTGATCTAAAAACTTTAGAGAGAGAGAGAGATAAAAACAGGTGAGAGAGAAACATCACCAACATCAGATACCACAACATCACCACCACAACATCACCACCACTCTGTAAAAAAAAATTTATCTTAAAAATTTTTCGATCTAAAATAATCTAAAAAAGTTTTCGATCTAAAAACTTTAGAGCGAGAGAGATAAAAACATGTGAGAGAGAAACATCATCAACATCAGATACCACAACATCACCACCACAACATCACCACCACTCTCTAAAAAAAATTTTATCTAAAAGTTTTCGATCTAAAAACTTTAGAGAGAGAGAGATAAAAACAGGTGAGAGAGAAACATCACCAACATCAGATACCACAACGATACCACCACAACATCACCAACATCATATACAACATCAGATACCATTAACATCTATAATTTTAGATCTAAAATGTTTAGATCTAAAATTTTAGAGAGAGAGAGAGAGAGAGAGACTTTACTTTTGATGTAAGTGAGAAGAGAGAGATATCAACACAAAAGATGAAAGAAAACGCAGACACGATAACACCACAAAACCACACACGTAACAACCTTTAAAACCACACACGAATATTATTACTTTTATAAAACTTTTATTAAATAAAAGTTTTATTAATAAAAGTTTTTTTAAATAAAATGTATTTATTACAAGTTTTATATTAAAAGTATTTATAATAAAAGTTTTATATAAAATGTATTATAAATAAAAGTTTTATATAAAATGTGTTATAAAAGTTTTATATTAAAAGTTATATTATAAAAGTTTTATAATAAAAGTTGTATTATAAAAGTTAGTATTAGTATAAAAGTTTGTAAAAAAAATGTAACAATAAATAAAGTTGTTAAAATGTATAAAGTTGTATTTTTATAAAAGTCTCGTTAAAAATGAAAGTTATTAAAGTTGTTGTGTTTTTTATTTTTAGGTGTTCGGATCGGTTGCTTTAACCGATTGGGTGCAATCCATCGCTCAATCGAACGGTTTTCTTTATTGTTAAAGGAAGAACTAAAACAGATAGGGGCTATAAGTACTCTATCGGATTTTTGTGTTCTAGACATGGGACGTCTACACGTGAAGGTTTAGAAGATGAACTTGAACGGCAGGTTAGTACCGCTAAAATTAATTGCCCATTCAGATTACTGGCGAAATTTATAAAAGGTCGAACTGGTAACACTAAAACTAGTGGTTGGATATTGAGGGTCAAGTGTCCGAGGCATAATCATGATTTTGTAGACTCGTTCCATGGTTTTTCACAGGCCATGCGAATAAAAGAAAGTGAGTTAGTTTTGGTGAAGCAA
Source organism: Chrysanthemum lavandulifolium (assembly GCA_022545495.1). Taxonomy (NCBI): domain Eukaryota; kingdom Viridiplantae; phylum Streptophyta; class Magnoliopsida; order Asterales; family Asteraceae; genus Chrysanthemum; species Chrysanthemum lavandulifolium. The sequence goes on from CM040240.1 coordinate 245,556,756, forward strand.
TTGACAAAACAACAAGTAGCACCACTAATTATACTTTCTTCACTAAAGAGAGATCGATCCAATAACGTGTTCAGCATTAAACGTATATAATGCACAAGACAAGATACGTCGCGCTACCGTGGTGATTTGACCGATACAACTCCTTTTAGTACATTTGAGGCGCCAAGGTTATACATATTACCCTAGGATAAATGACCACACCAATGAGCTGGATGAAATATTTTTTGTTCACCCGACGTTATATGCCCTGTGGACAACATATCCGGAAATCATGCTGATGGACTCCACATACAACACCACGATGTTTAAACTGCCATTCTTTACAATTGTTGGGGTTACTCGAACAAACAGAACATTCTCAACGGCGTTTAGCTTTTTGGAATGTGAAAAAGAGCCAAATTTCAAATGGGTGTTGGAATGTGTTAAGTTGGTGATACAAGAACAATATTACCCACGGAAGTTATCGCCACCGACGAGATTTAGCGTTGCTTGGGGCATGCAGAGAAGAATTCCCAAACGCTAACAAATTACTCGTCGATGGCATATCAATCAAAATGTGCTCAAGCATTGCGCATACATATTCGACACGGTAAAGGAGTATGAGTCCGTTAGATGGACATGGGATTTGATGGTTACAGCCCGATCAAGATGTGTTCACGCACTATTATCAAAGACCTACATGATTTATTGGTCCGTAAACAGTGGTACTTACCCATTAATACATTTTTTTATTATTATTTAATAAATAACTACTCGAATTGTTTTCTCACTTTAATAAATCAACTATTAATCTATAACAAGAATGGTTATTTATGTATTCGAAGCTTCTAATTTTGTGAACCTTGATATTATCGATTTATGTTGTGAATAATTATACAAATTCTTTTGGCCAGATGCAACAAGAAAATCCTTTCTTGTGTCGTTGTCGACGCGATTTATAATCGAAAGAACATCCCAAAAGCCCAAAACTTGTGGTCCAATGATTATGCATGTCATTTGTCAAAGGTAAATAATTAAACGCTTGCTTATTTACGTAAATATATCAATAACTTGTTTGTTTAGAATACATTTCTTATAATTGTTTCATCATGTAACAATGCCTAGGACCAAGACTACGGGTGTCGATACTTTATGTGGAAGGAAGTATTTCAACAAAGACTTTGGTCAAGTTCTCTTCAACGCAGGCTCAAATCATGAAACTAAAGATAAAACGATCATCATGCTATTGGCTCAAAACAATTTGTTGAAGGCAAGAATAAAGACGCTAGGCATCATCGAATTGACAAGAAATCCAGTTGATCAAGCATGTCAATCGAGTGGAATACTCTATGAGCTTATATATGACATTAATAATCTTCATGTGGAGTAGATTTCGTTGTAATAGCAGTATCATTTGTTGTTGTATTTGGTTAATGTTTTAACATAAAAACACTACACAAATAAATATACTCTACATATAAAAACACTACACAAATAAATACACTCTTACATATAAAACACTACACAAATAAATACAAACTATATATACACTACACAAATAATTAATAAAACAATACACAAAACAAAAAAAAAAGAAAAAGAAAAAAAGAAATCCAATCATTGGCCCAATGATTGGGCGTGGGCCCCACCCTATGCGGTGCATAGGAAAGAAATGTTGGGGTGTTGGTGTAGATCAACCTATTATGAATATGATTTACAAGCATACCACTGTACAGTCTGTGCTACTATTCTACTAATAGTTTTAAAACCGGTAAATCCCATAAAAAAATACTCATTTTTAGGTTTACCTTCAATTAGAGGTACCAGTATTTATTTATTTATTTTCTTCAATTTAAGGTATTGATTTTATTCTTATTGCAAGATTGGACAATTAGTAGGTTTTCAGGTTACAAAGCAGGTTAAAATACCAAACACCCCCTTATCTTTTATTACACCAAATTCCTTGTCACAATATATCATTCATACGAATTAAAATATGAAATTCACATAGAAACTTAATCTTAATGAGAACTAATTTTATAAAATAAAAACAAATTTTTAAAACAAACGAAATTATTTTAACTAATTTTATGACTATAACAACCTTTAAATTAAAATAAATTACCAAACAAATTTCAAAATTTCTATAAATTTTAATCCAACTAAAACGCTATTGAAGAGATACCATAGAATTAGAAAAAAATGTTTTTGACGTTTTATACTATCATTTATAAAGTTAAAACAAAACAATTTTATATAAAAAAAGGATATAATCAGTTTGTTGTTTTTTTTTAAATAGTAAAATGTGACTAAAATTCTTAATTTTTTTTAACAAAAAGAAATACTTTTTAGAATCTTATATAAAAAGGACGAATTTTTATGAAGGTTTTTGATATATTTAGACTAAATAAAAATGCAAAACTGACTTTTATAAAATAGTAAAACGTGGCTAAAAATCTTGAAATAGTTATGACAAACAGATTACACTTTTTAGGATCTTATATAACAAGGATGAATTTTTAAGAAGGTTTTTGATATACTTAAGCTAAATAAAACATGAAACTTTTATTAAAAAAAATATATCTTTAAATTGCACGGTATGATAAGTTAAATACTTTAAATTGACAAAAAAAAAAAGAATGATACTTTTAATTGAAACTAAACCTAAGATAAATACCTTTTTATGCGATTTGCTTGTTTCAAAACAATCCACAAAAGGTGTGAATTGGCCTGTTTCAAAACAATATGTGCGCACAGTGGCTTTGACGTTAGTCATACTAAAAAGTTTGGCCAAACGTCCAATTTAATAAATATTTATTTACATATATGTTATAATCTTGAGCTCAGATGATGTTTTAGTATAAAAATTAATTTTTCATATATCAATAACCCATGCTTTTATGCGGGTTAAACTTATAAAGACAAATAATGCGAGTCGTTATTATACGTGTTAGTAAAAATGATACTTTATCAGATATCCTTACTTTGTCCTGAGGAATAACATGAGTCGTTTGTGTATGTACAATCTCGTATGTTCGTTTATATATCATAGTAACTCGTGTTTTCATTTTTATTTTTTATTTTTGAAAAAATGCAAAGTTTAGTGGGTATAAAGTCTAAGGGTATATAATAAATTTATTAAAATTCATAAAAAAACATGAAAACGAATAAAATTACTTAAATTCATGTAATTTATTTAAAAATTTAACATTAAAATTTTATCATTGTTGAAGCATAATCTGCGCGCAGGATTCAACGACTCTCCTCGGCCGTTAGTCGCCTTCTCGAGCCCTAGTAGACTGCAAACAAAGAGAACCTGTTAGAGCGGACCCGAGCCGAGCCCCGGGTCCACCTCCGACGGTCAAGTTAGTATGCTACCGTGGCATAGCAAAAGATGTTAGGTTTAGAGATAACTGCGTGTGATATATAGGCATGGATTGGGTTTAGCGTAGAATGGGTCGATCACGCCGGCCCCGACCCATTCCCTGCCCAACCGACCATACGCCTCATAGCCCCCAAGTCTAGTATGAGATAGACATAGCTATGTTATGCTAGACTTAAGTTCGATGGCCGCGTGAAGTGAAAGTGGAACCCGATGTCGCATCCCGGTAAGGCGTGCACTTTTGTACCGCAGCGACGCAACATGGTGCGACGTAAGACGCGTCACAAGATAAGGCGCTACCGCGCGCAAAAAGAGGCGCGACAAGACGGCTTCGGCGGTAAGGCGCTACCGCGCGCGACAAAGAGGCGCGACAGAAGACGCGCTCACAAGATAAGCGCGCACCGCGCGTAAAAGAGGTGCGACGAAGACGTGCTTCAAGATAAGGCGCTACCGCGCTTGCGCAAAGAAATGCGACGTAAGACGCGCTCACAAGATAAGCGCACACTCGCGCGCTTACAACCGACGAGGACGCCTCCCCACGCACGATCCGCTTCCAAATATACCGCGCATGGAAACAGAGTAGTATGCACCCTACGGCACGATCTGGGTCCCACGGATGGCTCCAACTTGTTGAAGCATAATCCGGCGGGCAGATTCAACGACTCTCCTGGCCGTTAGTCGCCTTCTCGAGCCCTGAGTAGACTGTCAACAAAGAGAACTCGTTAGAGCGGACCCGAGTCAGAGCCCCGGGTCCACCTCCGACGGCCAAGTTAGTATGCTACCGTGGCATAGCAAAAGATGTTAGGTTTAGAGATAACTCGTGTGTATATATAGGCATGGATTAGGGTTTAGGCGTAGAATGGCCAATGACGCCGGCCGACCCATTCTCGCCCATCCCACCATACGCTACAATCATAACTTTTATTATTGCCCTCTTTATTTTTAAGTTTTCTTTTTACAAGATTGTCACATGTGTTTTTATGCATACTTTTTTATGTTGGATGAAAATAAGATAAATTTAATCAAATTGTTTCAATTTTGATTTTCAAACGGTAAATGAGATTCAATTTCTTTCATGTGGCAAAATTGCGCTACAATTCGGTTTTGACCAAAAGGCACATTTGCAATTTTGTGTTTTATGTTATTGTATTAAAGATAAGAGGTCTATTCAATAAATATTAAAAATAAATTCAAGATCAAACGAAACAACGTCATTCACTCAATTTTCAATCAAAATAAAAAACTAAATATTCCTTTTTTTAAAAGTTAGACATCTCATAAATCATCAATTGTTAAAAAAAATAAACTACACCATCATGTTAAGCATAAACTCATCTTTCATTTGAAAGACATTTTTTACATACTTTCGCCGAATTAATTTTTGAGTTTGTTAGTGTTGAAATTACGCCTTAAAAAAGTCAGATGCGTTTTGTAATTTGAGAACCACATATGATTTGCACTTTAAAACACACGTAGCAAATTAAATGTGATATAGTATTAGGCGTTGGAAAATATTTTGCAAAAATGATTATTTGCAGAATTTATACATTATTAAATATATGTATATGTTATATATATTTGTATTGATTATTGAGTTTGCATTCTCCTTGAAGATAGTTTCGAACCGAGCTAAAGTGTGCCAAAAATGAAATTAACATAAATGAGATATCGTGTCTCAAAGTGAGGACTTGAAACACATAAACTGAGAATGGGGAGAGTATCTTACATCTTTTGGAAAAGGAAATGAAGAGGTGTTGTGAAGATCGTTTATGAGCTATAGGGATTAACAATAACAACGATAATAAGATGCACATCGGATTAAAGAAACATCATTGTTATTATCAAAGGTTCTTTGTCATCATCTCTACTCTATTACAATATAAACCAAAAGCCTCAATCTTACTTGATCAATGTAGGACGGTTCTCTAACAGGGATCAAGGAAACCTTGATTACCTTGAGGCTAAACACTGACCATCTATCCTAGGTGTTTGTACTCTACGCCTAGGTTACACACATACACCTTTACTGATGGTTTGCATCTTGACACACATATTACCTAAGTCTCATGTCCTCTTTATATAGTAGAAGATTAGGGTTATAAATGACTACAAAGGACTAAACAATAAATTCTTCTTTAACAAGTAAGTCCCTTGTGTTTCATTCTTCATCATTTGAAGAATTCTTCCTTTGTCTTCTTAAGTCCTTCATCTTTCACATGTTTTGTCTTATCAACTCAAATATAATTCCCAACAATTTTCCCCTAGTTGATAATGACAAAACCAAATAAGCACGAACTTCCCCTGAAGCTAATATGTCATGAAAGATAATGACTTCCCCTTAAAAATGCAATCACCAAGGATCTTCAAGTTGCAAATCTTCTATGTAATGCTTTCTTCCCCTTTTTGTCATAATCCACTAGGAGAAGCTAAGTAGAAGCAACTTTGATCTTCAAAACCACGAACCAATATCATACGACTAATCCATCCTTCTAATGTCTCAAATTGCCCTCCATTAAGTTTTCCGCAACTAAAAATGAACTTAAGACAATAGAATTTTGAACCAATAGTACAAATACTAACAAGTAGTAGTAAAAACCTTCCCCTCGAATGATGGATGTAAATAACCATAAGAACTTGTTGAATAACTAATCAACAATAATAGCGAACACCATGTTGTACTAGCCATGAATGAGAATCCTAAGTAAAGCATTAGGTTTGAAAGATGACAACAAGAATATCCGATGTCAAGCTGTAGTAAACAATGAAAACTAGTTCTATGGTTAACGAACACCCCAAGAACTTTTCAAATAACTAACCACCATGGTAAAAAATACGTTGTAGTTCCAGCCATGAAGAACACAGTACCTCCCAAAATACTAATAAAGATGACTATAATCACATTTGAAACCAAGTAATAGTAACATGAAGAATAGCTCTTTATCGTGAACCTGATTCACAAGAATAAGAACAAGGAACATCAGGTCACAATAAAAAATTAAAAAACCAAAACATCTTTTTCTTCGTGTGTGTCGTCCAATAACCAAAACATGATCTACTTCCCCTCAAATTACTAACCATGTTTAGACCGAAATTCAATCACTCACGTTTTGTCAGATATCGAATGTAACTGGCAGTACTTAACTTATATCTCGGACAAAGCAAGCAGTATAATAATAACTGTTGCTGATCAGTTACTATCCAAATTGCTCATTCCTCCTATGTCACGAGTTGTGCTCAACAATTTAGTATCACATGATTCAAACTTGGCAGCAACATTAAGTAAAAAGTATCATCCAATCTGCTTAGCACTCTTCATAAAAATGTCACCGTCCCATGATTGAACATAAATTGGATATAATTGATTTGTACTGGGTAAATTATCAATTAATCAGAGCATGATTTGCACCACCGACCCATGTAGAAGCACCAACCAATAAACATAGGTCAACAATATTATGCTAGTAACTTTGAAACCGACCAAGATGACATTCTAACCAATCCATTGTCCTTATTCAAATATATGTAATTCTGTATGAGTGTAGTGCATAACGAGAAAAGGTTAAAACCAAGGAAAAAAGCAACAACCTCATCTCGACCTTGAAGCAACAATATAATAATCACAACCCTTTATTGCTTGCTCAAAAACCCTTGGCAGTATTATGAAGGACCACAAGCAGTACAAACTGCTAACGTGACAGCAATAACAAAATTATGAAGCAGCAGTACCAAAATATATGGAGCAGTACCAAGTTTGAACGGGCAGTACCAACATGTTCAGTAAATGAGCAACTAACAATATAAAACCCCAAATGATTAGTACTAAAGAGTAAGCTGGCAGTAACAAGATTCCATTGGCAGTACAAAGATAACAGCATTACCAAGAGAGTATACCAATAGTACTTACATCCATCGATCAAATCAGTAGCAGTACTAACTTAAATAAATGAGCAGTATTAACTTGGATGTTCATAAAAAATAAAGCTCAATACCTGTCAGCATACTAGGGTTTCTTAGTAAGCATACTCCTCCATGGTTTGTTCGTACTCATTACCCACGACCTGCCAAACACATTAGAAGTAGCAATTTTCATCATGCTATATCATCCTTCTAATGTTGCATCACCATCAACAAATTTTTAAAATCGTAACATCTTAGCAGCTGGAAGTTAGATCTCATAGTACCATAGCAACAAGTTATCAGGAAACCCAAAATCGATTAGGGTTTGATAAAAAAAACCTTAGTTAACCATAAAACCCTTGTCGCCTTTGTGACTTGTTAGGATTTTTTTTTGGAAAACCTTGTTGCCTCGTTACTTAGTACAAGAACTAATCACAACAATTTTCATGATGTCGTATGTTATGTATCCCTACTAGGGTTCATCATCAATCATATGATTGACTCACCAAAGCTAATAGAAAAACAACTAATCGCCTATTTCTTTACCAAGCTAGGGTTTATGAAAACCCTAATAAGCATTGACTTCCAAAGACAAACAATCATAATAAAATACCAGATTTAGGGTTTTAAGAAGCCCTAATTGCATGCTCATAAGAAGAAAAACCCTAAAAATTCGAATTTCAAAACCTCCCTCTGCAGCAGTTTCCACGAATGAATATCTGACAACTGAGACCTCCAATTAAAGATCCTCCTGGTGAAAAGTTAGCCATATGTATAGAGAAGCTCACTTAAAATTTCGCCCGATCCAACGGTTAACTAAAGTTATCATTGCTTGAAACAAATTATGTAAACATTAAGATTTTTATTTTAGATTCGAATTTTACCTTTTCTTCGAAAACCTTGAGATCCTTGTATCAAGAGCCCCGCCCGATACCAATTGTGAAGATCGCTTATGAGCTATAGGATTAACAATAACAACGATAATATGATGCACAACGGATTAAAGAAACATCATTGTTATTATTAAAGGTTCTTCATCATCATCTCTACTCTACTACAATACAAACCAAAATCCCCAATCCTACTTGATCAATGTAGGACGGTTCTCTAACAGGGATCAAGGAAACCTTGATTACCTTGAGGCTAAACAATAACCATCTATCCTAGGCGTTTGTACTCTATGCCTAGGTTACACACACACACCTTTACTGATGGTTTACATATTGACACAGATATTACCTAAGTCCCATGTCCTCTTTATATAGTAGAGGATTAAAGTTATAAATGATTACAAAGGACTAAACAATAAATTGTTCTTTTACAAGTAAGTCCCTTGTGTTTCATTCTTCATCATTTGAAGAATTCTTTCTTTGTCTTCTAAAGTCCTTCATCTTTCACATGTTTTGTCTTATCAACTCAAATATAATTCTCAACAGGTGTTTTTATAGAAATCTTGGTATCAACAATTAAATTACCTTTTGTTGGTTTTATTCCAACATCTACGTTTGTGAACTTATGCGCGACCATGGACACGAACGCAGCTCGAAAATTGAGCTCAGGATCAATTTATTTTAGTAATTGATTTAAACTTTCTCTACAAGTTTATACAGCTCCATACGAATCTTTCTCTACAAGTTTATACAACTCCATACGTTTTCTCCTGCTTCCACGTTCGATCAAGACACGCCAACGTTTTCGTGGAATCTAAGGCAAGTTTATCACGTCTGGCTGTATATCTGCTTTGGCTGTTGTACCTTGAGAAATAGACGACGAATTTGTTTTATGAGAATCATGTTAAACACGAGCCTCGTGCCTCGACCGTTACTGCTTTCTTTATTTTCGTTAATTAGTGTATGTCTTATGCTTGTAACCACTTCTGTCTGTTTTTAATTTCTATAATTTATTTACTATTAATTTATCTATTATAGTATGATTTTATTACTAAAAAGTGTTACAGTTTCTCTACATTATCGAATACTCAATACCTATAAAAAAAGAAAAAAGGAAGCTTGTCAAAAGTATATCGAAATACCCGACTGTTGAAAGATGTATATATTTTGTCACTTATCGATATACCATTTACAAAATATTTTACTTATTAAAAAAAATAAAAAACTAATTATTTGTAAAAAAATGAATAATTATAATTTGTCCTTTAGATCTTTACTTTTTCCTTTTTCTTTTTATTGAACTCAACCTCTAATAATAACCACTTTTTAACAATCTAAGGTTTAGGAGCTTGTACGACTGTACGAGTATCAATATGTTTTTGAAAACTCTTAACTCCCAAATATGCTAAATCCTCTTACTAAATTATCCTACAAAACTGACAACTCATAGGATTTTGATAAACGCCGAATCGGCCGCTAGATGCAGAAAGAATGAGTGAAAAAACTATTTAATATTGTTGCATGTATTAGAGGATTTGTAGAATGATTTAGTAGGAGGTTGTAGCAAGGCTCCTTAACTCCTCTTCAATATTTCTTATCCTAAAAAGAATGTTTGTAATAAGAGAATGACATATTAACCCAAACTTGCACCCAAACTTGTTTAAACCACTTGTCATCATCTTGATGATTGCAGATAGGGACTCACTTATTTTACAACCTATTAAGATGATGACAAATGTTTTTAGGTCTAAGTTTAGGCATAAGTTTAAGTCCATGTATCATTTCTCTTGTAATAATCATCTTTTTAACAGATTTACACATGGTTGTTAATATCCGTATTAATTAAGTTGAAAATTAAAGTTGTTGAGGGTGTTTGAGATTGCTTATCTTTTTTTTGCCTATCTATTTTTTTAAAGCAGAAAATCACTTTTATCATCTAAACACTGTTCGCTTTTTTGCTTTATAAAAATCAGAAAAGTAGTTTTTCATAAACAAGTTAGAAACTGCTATTTTGTGTTAGTTATTTGATATTCAATTAAAATAACTTTTTAATCTTATATTTAACTTAAAACCTTTTATAACTGAAGCCGATTGAAATTTTATATTGAAATAATTATTTTTACAAATATATTGTGTTTTGTTTTGCAAAATAAGCAAATCCAAACATTGGTTATATAAGTACTTATTCTTAAACAGAAGCACAAACAGAAACAATAACCGATCTTAAACACCCGGTTAGATTTATATTATAACTTATCCTAAGGCTCATATAGATACAACTCACAAATTATTTTTTCTAAGTAAAATAGCCACATAACATTCCCTGTATTTGGACTGAAATGCATATTTTTTTTGTAAAATGTCTCAATAATTGTAAACATTATTATATGTTACTTTCTAATTGGTGTAAACCATTTTGCTTTTAAAACATATCACGAATCTTGTTTTTATAATCAAATAAATAATATGGGAATTATTGGAGGAGACAGAACACGTATTTTATACAGAGAAAATGGGAGCACGACAAACTTTGTTCAACACATAAACATTGTTATGTATCATTTACATATTATTGGTTTTCCTTTTGTTAACATTCTATGTTAAGTTTATCAAAGTTATATACTTAGTAGTTCATACTTTTCGTAAACTGTATCTATCTACTTAAAGCACCAGGTGCCTACAAGTCTGCCGTCTTGCATTATAGCAAAAAGTGTTGACACATTAACATTTTTTAATTATAACTCAACCTATACCAAAAACATTATTTCTTCAAAAGTTGGCGTTATAGAACACCTTTGACACACACATAACCCAATAAAACACACAAAAAAAAAAGAAGGAAAGAATGTATAACTTGAGCTGGTTAGGATGACACCAACTCTTATGGCACGAAAAGGGATGTGGGGCTGGTGTTATAAGATGGCACGAGGGCTAACAGCCACCCGTACCATGTCCTCTTACTATATATATTGTTGTGCCGTTCTATTCTATATGGGTTTAAATACGTCATAAAGTAACAACGTATTTTCTTTTATATTTCATTGTCATGCGAGTATTTTTTTTTTGTTCCACTCTATCTTAGAAACTTTCAAAAATGTATAGTATCATATTTATTGTTGGTGAATATAGGTTTGATATCAAAAATTTGAAAGCTTGCAACATATACAACAACAACAGACCCAATTCCACCGAAGTGGGGTATGGGAAAGCTTGCAACATATAGTAGAATGAAAAGAAAAATAATCAGACATAAAAGAAACTATGTTCTTATTATATAGCCAAACCCTTTTTAAGTAAAAAGCAAATAACATCCATAGTTTAGATGGTGTATCTGCTTCATCTTCATGTACCTAAAATTCACCTATACCATGCAACCCTAAATAAAAAGCAAAGATTGAATAATGTTGATTTTGATCTATAAAACCATCATACATGATCATTTATCATGCAACAACCATATTTTTCTATATATATATTATGTACCTAACTATATCACTTTCGTGTTAACTTCAACCTTATTATGTATATATAGTTTTGTATTGTATCATATATACTATGTTCCATTTGTACTAATGCCCTGATTCCATGAACATGTAACAAACGTGTTTTGGTTGCAACAATAAACCCTGATTTGTGGCTTTAAACAATTTGGTTTCCAGCATTACCTTGAATTAACATTATTCTAACAATGAATGTAATTTGACCACTTTCTAGGTCATGGTTGCTAACTGAGTTAAAAACAAATAAAATTCTCTACTTTAAGAAATAGTAAACAAGTTGCATAGAAACTCAAGTATGAAATGTTTTAAAACCCGGGTTGACCTGGCCGGGGTGCCCGGAAGCTGGTTTTGAGCAAAAAACCCGGTTGAACCGTAAACTGGTAGCTCGTCTGGGTCAATTATAAAACCGGTTTTTAAAACATTAAGATGGTATTTCAGATAAATAATTTATGCTTAGTTATCCTGAAGTTATTATCAACCTGATTTTATAAATCTATAAACCATCATAAAGTATTTATTTGAATTGTTGAATGAAAGACTACATATTTGGTATTCCCTTTACATCCTTTACCTTTGCGCCGTACAATATTGGTTCAATAGTCGGGAAGATGTAAACCGATGGTTCAAATCCTGACCTCGTACCCTTTTAGATATGGTGTTACACGGTTTATGTCTTACATATTTGCTGTGAGATTGAATACCGGGTCAAAAATATGAGTGGCTTTTTATTTATTTATTTTATTTTATTTTTATTTATTATATTTTTTTATAGAACAATTTTTATCTAAATAACAAACCATGCAATCTCAACCATCGATTTTTTTCATCAAAAAAAAAAGAAAAAAAAAACACTTTCATTTTTTTAATTAAAATATCTCACAATCCGTTAATCGTTACGTGAAATTAGCTATACCATCACGACGAGAATTAAATTATCTTTCTATAAATATGCACTTTTATATACTTTCGACGAATTTGTTTCTTCAAAATTTCCGCCCAAAAAAATCATATGTGATTTATTACTTTAAAAATCCGATGTGAATTTGAAAAATAACAAATCACAAGTAATTTTACAAATCAGATAAATATGATTTTAATTCTTTTTAAAACTTTAAATTGCATTTAATACACATTATTTGAGCTCGTAGATTATCATAATTAAATATAATTTTTAATTCAATAAACTTAAAGTTTCGTTTTATAATAACGTTAAGCCTTACTTCAAAGACATCCGTTAGACAATCCATTAACGATACAGGGGGTGTTTGGGGTTGATTATTTAAAAGTGCGTTTTCAAAACTTGTTTTTCCAACTGCAAGGAACCACTTACTTTTTCAAAACGCAGTTTTGAGGCATCCAAAATGCAAATAATTGATTTTTTGATTTTTTTTTGCCAAACACTCATTTTAGATTAATTGCGTTTTCAAAACGCAATAAGTAGATAATCAGTTTCAAATCGCACTCCCATAACCGGAGTTCCTCACATACTTTTCTTTTGGTCTTTTGTAATAAATGGTCCCATAATGAATACTTGTTAGACTAATGGCTGACTTTGTAAAGAAAAAAGAGAGACTAATTTGTGATATTAAACTTAATAAATATGTGATAAATGTTAAGGAGTACAAACTAATAATTAAAGGAGAATTTGCTAAGGACTAACAATTATTGGTAAAATTATATATTTTGATAGAGTTGGTTGTAAGACAAATAATTCATCAAATCACAATTTCGTGTTAGATTGTGTATTATCATTTTTCAAGATAGTCTTCACTTTTATTCAGAATTATTTATAAGTGATATTAAAATAAAAATCATTTGCTTAACCACAACACCAGAACTTATATTAAATTAAATATTTTTCTAACTTCTGTTACGCAAGATATTTAAAGCGGTGTGTCACTCTCTAAACTAATTGATAAGTTTGGTCATGTTTCGACGGGAGGATAATGTAAACCAATAAGTGGTTGTTGACTATTCAGAAAGTGACACACAAGGTGTAAGATCCTTTTTAACATGAACCCTTTAGACACAAGTTAAAAAAAAACCGTTAAATAATGTTCTTGACAATTAAGCAAGTATTGCCAAGTAGGTTCATTGTTGTTAACTAGAATGGAAAGAAAAGGGGCAAAAACAGGAACATCATGGTTGACGCATTTCCAAGTTTTCAGAAATTTGACCAATAATATCAGCGCCCTTACCATTTCTTGGGGGACTTCTTTGACTCTAATAAAAAAGACCCTAATGACAGATTAGCTATGGTATTCTTTGACCTTTCTTACTTCCTTTTTTATTATTAACAAGAGCTGGCAACAGCCAACTTCTAAATTGAGTTTGATCTCATGGCACCCTCTAACCAAACACAACTGTTTCTTCTTGTAACTGAGGTTTCATGCCTTTTCCGTTGACTAATTCACGAGGTTTGAACTCACTGCTACAGTGCTACACAAACTCAAACCGAGTAAATGTCTCCCACTCGGAGAGATTAGCGTAGCCACTTTAGAGTTATTTGTTCCAGTTCTGTTTTACATTAACTTTTCTTTACCATTACAAATTACACTTATTGAGGTGTTCAAATTGTAACAAAGTTTTTACCATATTAACAAAAAGTTGACTGAACTAACAGTATGCAATCTCTAGTCATGAACTCATTCAATACCATTTCAATTTAGGGTGCAGATAAACATTCGTTTTTCTGTATTGAACGTCCGAGATCAGGTTTTAATTAGATCTTTTTCGCCATCCTTATTATTTCCTGGTGACGAACTGACTGCAATAACTCAACGCCTAATTAGTTTCAGATACTCATTTTGGACTAGTTTCAACACTTTCCCCCGCCTACGAAAGTCTAAACATACTTCGAAACACACACACGTACAGACAGACCTTTAACTTAACGCTAACAAAACAAACTTTATAATGTTTTAAGCTTCAAATCTAAATCACATCAACTAACGTTTCAAAAGGCATACAAATATTCCTTTTTTCGTCTTGCGACAAGTTATAAGCATACTGTAAATCACCAATTAGCAGAAGCCAAAATATAATCTTTTAACAGAACAACTAACAAGAGTAACCATTACCATTACCATTAGCTTCACTGTCTCCGTTCGAGCTACATACGTCACCATTTGAGCTACAACCGTCATCCCCTTGCCAAGTCCAAACAATATCTTTTAACGCGGGTCTAACATCTTCTTCGCAAAACTTTTCATACTCTAACGTATCACCCGAGTCTTTTGTAAACTCGACCACCGTCATCTCAGCAGTCATCTCAAACACCTCTGCGGTCACTGCCAAGGCCCCTTTTCTCCCTTCTTCGGTCCCTTCCATTCGTATTTTGAAATCATCTTCAGTCTCGACATGAAACCTTAACTCATGCGCCGCACGTTCTATTCGTTCCACTATCGTTGCAGCCGAAAATTTTGAAGTAAATATCGAAGCGACCTTCTTTTTCTGGTTTATTTCAAACAAAGTCGATAGATCGAACCCTGATGACATAGATGAAATAAGCTCGAACGCGTTAAAAAACGAGGGCGATGACGTGGACTTTTTCATTGATCCAAGTGCTTTTAGATCTGTCACTGATCTGTTTTTATCTTTATCTTTATCTTTTAATAAGCGAAAAGAATGCGGGCGTGACATTCCTTTCCTATACCACGGAACTCGCTTAATTCCTTCGATGGAGATCCTGCGCTCAGGATCCGCCATCAAAATCTTGGAAATGAGTTTCCGCGTATCGTGAGAAAACCACGGCGGAAACTCATATTCCGCTTTAAATACTTTTCGATACAAATTCATCAAATTCACATCATGAAAAGGCAAAAAACCAGCCAACAAAACATACAAAACAACCCCACATGACCAAATATCAGCTTTAGCACCGTCGTACCCCTTTTTACGCAGTACTTCAGGTGCCACGTAAGCTGGGGTACCACACTGCGTGTGCAACAAGCCATCTAGCCTTTTCTGCTCAGGTAGAGCAGAAAACCCAAAATCCGTAATTTTCAAATCATCATTACCATCAAGCAATAAATTCTCAGGCTTAATGTCGCGGTGTGACACACCGCGACTATGACAAAAATCAACAGCTGAAATCAGCTGTTGAAAATACTTGCGTGCCACGTCTTCTTTTAACTTTTTATTCCCTTTTACTTTATCGAACAACTCGCCACCAGATACATATTCCATTACATAATAGATTTTGGATCTGGTGGCGAGAACTTCACGCAACTCGACTATATTAGGATGTCTGACTAGTCGAGTTGCGGATATTTCTCGCTGGATTTGTTCCACCATGCCTTGATCTTTCACTTGTTCCTTGCTAATGACTTTTATCGCCACGCTTTCGCCCGTAGCGAGAACTCGACCATGATACACCTTTGCAAATGTTCCTTTGCCTATGAGCTTGCCTTTCTCATACTTGTTTCCTAGGAGTTGTCTATGATCATCCTCCATTTTTGGTTAATGTTTTAGGTGATGATGATTGATTAATGGTTGAATGATCAAAGGTCCATTAATGGATGGATTATTGAAGTGTATGATTGGTTTTTTATTTTATTTTTATGGGAAATGGGCGGCAAGAGACAGAGAAGAAAGTTGAAAAATATGTTTTGGGTTATGAGAGTTTCACGTTATGTGAGATTCTTTTATTCTTTTAAATGATTTTTTTGTTCCTTGTTATATGGTGGTGTTGTTTTCTAATCCATAGGAAGTGTAACGCGGAGACCCAAACAGTATTTATTATCGTTATTTCAGTGACACATCAACTTTTTATCTTTATATTCAACTTCATAACTAACTTAATATAATAAGAGTATAAGACAATTAACTTACTATCAAAAATATAACCCACTTACACATATATATCCTACCAAAATACACACACAAAACACAAAAGCACACATTGCATGACTCGGTCGTCCATAAAATTGAGTCTTGCATTTTCTCGGTTAAAAACGCGTCACATGGGGTGATCTTAACAGGGAGGACTCAGTCTGGGTGCCCAAGACTCAGTTTTGAGTCTCCTGTTACTGATGATTTTAAATTATTTTATTTATTATTATTTTTTTATAAGTTTTAGATAGTGATTATTCAGCAACGTTGATTGGTTTATGCGTCTCGTCTTCAAGTTAATATGTGGATGAAATTTTTTATTCGGTGGTCTTTACAGAATAAAGTTTAGGCATTTTGAAGAACATGACCTGCATAAATATTCTCTTTTAAAACCAACTAAATTATGCGTCTAAAAGGTGACACCGAAATTAAAGTGGGATAATAAACTGTATGGGAAATAATGTAATGTATAATGTCTAAAAAATTGATTTTGTTGCAACTTATTTCTAAGGTAATTTGATGGCTAATGATCAAACTTTTACTAAATTTAGAGTGTAAAGTTCATAAAATAACAACCTACTTTCTCCAATTCACGAAATAAACACTTATTTTTTTTTATCAACATATAAACCAACGCTTTCAAATTTTATATGACTTCACCCATACGATATACTTAAATTTGCATCGTTATCTTTTATACTAACTACCGTTAGTAATAACATAAAATTTGGTTTTCTTACGCCAGACGCTTTTACATCGTTGCACGTCGTCCGTTATTACAACTTTTCGTCCGCTTTTACACGCTTTCGTCCGCTTTGCATGCTTTTCATGTTTTTTGTTTTCGCCTTTTTCCCGTTGTCCTCTGGTTTACAAGTTTCATCCATTTTATACATTTTCGCCATTTTACACGTCATCCGCTTTTGCATGTGTCGCGGCTTTGCATGTTTCATTAGTTTTGCATGCTTCAGTCCGTTTTTGCATGCTTTCGTCTGTTTTTACATGTATTCGTCCGTTTTTGCATGCTTTCATCCTTTTTTGCATGCTTTCGTCCGATTTTTCATGTTTTTGCACGTTTTCGTCTATTCTTACAAGTTTTCGTCCGTTTTTACATGTTTTCATCCGTTTTTACATGTCTTTGTCCATTTTTGCATGTGTTCGTCTGCTTTACCCATTTTCGTCCGCTTTTGCACGCCGTCTGCTTTACATGTTTTCATCCGCTTTACATGTTGTCCATTTTAGATGCCAGACGTTTTTCGTGTTTTTGTCCGCTTTGGAACATTTTCATCTGCTTTAAGTTTTCATCTGCTTTTACATATAAAACGTAAGAACGTATTTAAAACGTAAAACCGACAAAACGGATGAAAACGTGTTAAAACAGATTTAAAACGCAAAACCACGAAAACGCAAAATGTAAAACAAGAAAACATAAGGAAACCAATTTTACTTTATTTACTAACTAACGTTAAGATAAAAGACTAACGATGCAATTTTAAGTTAGTCATATGGGTGAAGTTTAACAAAATTGAAAGACGCTTGGTTTATATGTTGATAAAAAGAAGTTGTTTAACCCTAAGAATCGGAAAATAGGTTGTTATTTTACGCTTTAACCAATTTAGAGATACATATACTTAACAACTTGATATAATATGCTCCTTATTTGGCATGATACAATATGTGTCTGCTTTGAAATCTACCTAGTATAGCTGAAAGTTTGTTATTTTTTTTAATTTTTTTTTAATATAAAATAATGGTGAGTTAATATTGTACTAAGTTAGTTATTCGATTCTACAGTACTTACCCAGAAAGTAGTCCCTGCCAACCTTGAATAAACCTCCTCAAAATAATTTTTTATACTAACCGAAATAAATTTCAATTGGTAAATTTCAAAGATTGATTTGATGTATTTTACCATTATGTTTAATTACTTATTGGAAAAAAATAAGCAAATGTGAAATACTTAAACCGGGTAAATGAATATGATTTTTTCTGTTCAGGTTATTCAAAAAGGACGAACTTTTTGACTGAGATGTACGCAACCTCATCGAATTAATCCGAAACTGTTTCCGTTCCCTGACCATACAGGTTATTTTTATTATTGACAAAACATCTAAAAAATCAAAAACAAAGTTGCTCACTACAAATGTTGCCACTTGCCATCAATCAAATTAGTAAATGGTTTTAATCACATTGATTTTAAATTTTCAAACCATCATATAGATTTGAAAGAAATGTCACAATCCATTGGATTGAGATAAAAGTATATATTAGTCATGAATACGTGGAATTGAGTTGACATTTTATCATAAAATATTGTTTTGTTCTAATATTATTCAGTTGGAGTAATATCCTAGTCAGATACTATATAGATAAGGTAAAAATAAGTCACCAACTGAAATGATAAAGATGTTTATTACTCTGCTTTAATGTGCAAATCAAAAATTAAATTAGAATAGTCGACAACTAGATGTAAATGTAGACATGTATTGATGACTAAATTTAATATTGTCACATCAGTGTTCATTCATATTATTAAACTTTTAGGATATGCACACTCGGTCTGAATTCATCGGTCGATCAAGTTGGGTGACCGATTTCAACATCGGCCGATGCCTTTGTGGCACATCGGTCCAATATCGGTTGAGAGTTCTCAAGAAACTTAATCGGTCTAAAATTTGACCGATACTATACAACACAAAAATCCAAAAAACATTTAAAAATTTTACCGTTTAATAAAAAGAAAAACTCGGTCATTAACTGTGACAACTTAATCGTGTTTGGTCACCGGAGAGAGAAAACTAATGTGACAGACGATGACCCAAGTCACGACTGTACATAGCCTTATAGTGATAATCACAAAATGCATCGCAGATACATACTTTACTTAAATACAAACATACTCACAACATACACTCACAATTACACACAAAAAAAATCAAAATGTATTCGGTCAAGAAAATGACTGAACCATCTCTAAAATCTAGTTAGCGTGCGTGAACCACTTGGGTGTGATGGTCGTCGACACATTAACTGGCCCACCACGTTTGTATCTGGACCGCAATACGGGTGGTCAAAGAAATGATTGAGATAATTTGCTAACTTTATAACTAAATATGGATGACATGGCCGTCTTTTGGGGAATGCAAGTTGTGATCTTGCACAGGAACATCGCTTGACAAATGCCACAAAATTTCATGCACTTCTATTATATATATTAAGATGCACAATATGAGGTTCAAGTCTAATTAGTTAATGCATCACTGATACATATGTATTTTATGTGTGCGTTTAAGGGCATCTTTATGATAATGGCAAAAGATCACCGAAATTCTGGAGGTTACTCAACTAGATGTTTAGGCATTCTCAATCTCATGTTTAAACTAGCTTAAGAAGTCGAGTGTTATTCCGCATCACTTATCCAATTTTGGTTTCTCTTAATATATTCACATTTGCATTTAATCTTAATAGTTTTAGTCTTTAATTAGATCTTTCGAGGAAGATTAAGAACCGCTGGCACATCATATGCCATTGAAGGGTACCCGCGCTGTGCAGCAATGGCACATCCTAAAAGAAAAGTTCCGTTAATCACGTATTTTTTGTTTATTATGCTTTTTCGACAATAAATTTACTTGATATCGTTAATTTTGTTTAACCCGCGCCTGCTCGGCCGAGTCTGTTACCGCGCCGTTTGGGCTCGACCCATTTGGCCGGCCTGCCTCGGCCGACCGCTTGGACCGCACCGTCGGCCGACTTATTTACCGGCTGTCTGCTCGGAATGAATATTCAGATACGTGCTTTATTATTTGTAGACAGTGACATTTAACGCAGTGAATCACATAAGTTTCATTGCATAATACGCTGATAATTTGTATTTTTGTAAGAGATGTTTTAATAACCGCCTTAATCAGATTTATCGACCGCTTAATTAATCGACTACGTTAAATATCTCGACCACATTAATATCATTCAGATTTTGACAAGTTTTAAGACTTGAAGTCTTAAAATTAAGATCACGAGAAAGATCATTAATAGTCGATCGCAGATTGCATAACAGCTTTGATGTTGTAAGTCTTAATTTTAAGACAATTATAGAGATTCATTCCTCTATTATAAGTAGATAGATTACTTAAATTAATTACATTAACATATATTGTAATATAAGGACCCCCTATAAGTTAACCGTACAAACCGCGATGCACATAGTATAATATCGCGATGTACATAATACAACTGTCCAATGCGTGCAATGATTGAAAAACCCCTATAAAAGGTCCGTATAAACTGCCCCATTTGAATAATAAACATATTAATTTACGAAATATGAAGTGTTGTCCATATTTGGATCTCTAGGCCATCCATTCATGACTAAATAGAGACCACACAAGTGCTTCTTGACGAATTCTAAAAACAAATGTCTTGAATGCGATTGTATAGTTTTGAATAGACATAGTACTTGGATTATTATACATGTGGGAACTATAAGTCCACAGCTGAAAAACAAGTTTAGTAACCATACACTACACACAACATGGTAAACGTCATCCGAATAACGACTCCTTCACATGCAAACGACAACTTGTTTTCTCGTATTTGGCTCGAAAGAAGTGCTTTCGTCGACATTAATACCTACGCTATCTATATTCGTGTTGTTGGAAAAGCTAAACACACGCGATGGTGTTATATGCCAACTTTATGTTAGACCAAAGTCGTATCAATTTAATGCCAAACAACATAGTATTCTAAACTTGTCTATCAGCCGAACCGGCTATAACAGCTTTCCTTTAGTAGTTTAGTACATTTTAAGTTAAAATCAGTGTTGGGCGAAAAACTGAGTTTTTCGCGGTCCTGCATTAGAAAGTACATGGCGTAAAATGAATGTCGACTTTAAATTGCATTTTTTATTTTTTATTTTTGGCATTTATGCATTGTAGGAAAACCAAACATTTTAAGAAAATGGCCCAGGGGATAACATTATCCAAGTAGGGTCAGAAAAATATATCTGTTTTATTCTTGCATTATTAACCAAATATTCTCCCATTATGCTTTTGTTTTCCAGATATTTTTGCTTTTCGAGGAAAAAAAAAAAAAAAAAAAAAGGATCTGGACTTACCTGTTTGTCTTTCAGAAATGATACATAGTATTATGTTATTTTCAGAAATAGATACTATTCTTTCTCAAGACATATGCCATAAATGAAAGGTGACGAGCACACGAGTTGCTATGACCAAATAATCGAACTTAAAAGTCAGAATAACCGCATTATTACGGCTAAACAACTTGTTAAGATTTGGTTCAACTCTTGATGTGGGTGTGCTTACAATTTCAAAGATGCATCATTGACAAAATGACAATCACATATAATGAACATATATCGCTAAAGGCATTGATTTTAAACAGCTAATAGAAAAAGGTAAGTAACTTGGAGTTGCAGGGTAATATATAGTTGTATTAGCACCCTAACAATACAAAGGATGACGGAACAATTGTAACTAATTTACTCCATTCGTCCCAGGAAAGAAGAGTCGATTACATATTGTAACAAAAACGGGTCTACTTCATTTAACAGATTGTAACAAATTACCTCCACAATTCCTTCTAGTTGTGACAGAACTCTTTTCTTCAGATAAAATTGTACTAAAAATATACAGAAACCTGAAAGTATGAAGTTCTTAGAACTGACCTTATGCTGATGCGTATTCCACTATTTGGCTGAGTCGTCTGTTCTTGAAAATGGCCTTGAGAACCTCATGCTCTAATCAACAGTTAACCATCAAAAGAACCTACTCAACCTAAAAACGCCAGCAAATTAGATTTTTACACCAGATAATCTATTGATTAATTTAAGATCAAAAGCATCCATTTTGTAAACATAGACAAACAGAAACAGCATAAGTCATAAAATTATCATACTTCAAATTTTATAAAAAAATGTGACAGAGACTAATGACACCACTAAGCAATAGTATTACTAGTTTTGGCATACTTTACTTCCTGAACCACAAACAAATCTAGCAATTAGTCAATAACTGTTTTGTGGAAAAAAAATGTGATTGAATAATGTTGATATTTATAACAGATTCAAATTACATATGCCCATCAAAACTTCAGCCATCTTTTCTCCTTTTCTTTACTAGCAACTGCATTAGAGGCCGATGCATGAGCGGCTTCAACATCCGCCAAATGTTTCCTGGTCTCACTTAACTTCCTAAGAGCCGCTTCATAAACCACCTTCTCTTTCTTGTTCCGTGCTGCCATTTCTTCCAATTTCACAACTCTCGCCCGCAACTCTTTTACCTCATCATCAAAAGCAACCAAAGCACGTCTCTCACCGTTCTTCCCCTCCTTATAATCTTTCTTTTTTTGTTTTTTAGCTGACCCATTTTTCAATGGTTCATCATGTTTGGCTAACTGAGTGTTTATGAGACTAAAAATATCAGTAGTTGGTTCCTCTCGTTCTTTTGCAGCAGCTCGTGCTGCTGCAAATTTTTTATCACGTTTTCTTTTCCCACCTCTGCTTCGTTTTTTATCTGGATTACTTTTTTTCTCACTTGATTCTAGAGCGAGCTCAAGAGACTGCTTTGGAGGTAACACTTTGACCGAAATAGGGTCCACGATTCCTTGACCTTTTACACCTAAACCCATTCCTTCACGAAAACCCATGTTGGCCATCATCTTAGAAGCAATACCCCGTGTGTGATTTTCCCATTTTGCAAAAATGGCGGTGTCAGTTTGTATGCCTCTTTGAAGATTTGAGCTATCACGAAATCCTAGCCCTAAACCTTGAGATACGTCTTCAATTTCATTTTCAGAAAGGTCGTCTTGATCTGATTCTGAATATGAATAGCTGTCATCTTCATCACTCATTTGGGCGTATTCAGATAAAGATATAGACTCGTTTCTAACACTTGTTGAGCTACCATCGTCTCGGAAAACAACTCGGCCTGATCTGAGTTCATCATCCCATGACTCGAGTTCAGCTTCGCGCCAAAGTCCAGTTCTAGTGTCGGAAGTAGCCCAAACATTGGACCCCACCATTGAATGATCCCATGTCGTGGGAGTATATTTTCTTAGTGATGATAAAGGTAGATCAATGCCTGTTTAAAAACAAACCAGATAGATTAAAATTTAATTAGAAGGTTAGAAAAGAAATAAAAAAAATTATATTGAGGAGGCTGGAGGTTGGGATTGCTTTTTCAAACTGCTTATCTGCTTAAGATAACTTTCTTAATTTTAGTGCTTATTCTAACTAAAATAAGCAGTTATTCAGTTTTCCCTAAACACTAAAAACCGTCTATCTTCTTACTTTTTAAGCAAATAGCACTTAAACAAGCAATCCCCACCCACCGTCAGAATACATTATGAAATTTATGTACCATGTGACGAGCGACACTTTGTACCAAATCGACACCGTTCTTGTTGGAAGAATTTACAAATCTGCATTTAGTTGGTGTAGCATTAATTGGTTATCAGGGTAAACATATAGCCACTCTTTTAGTTATTACAAGAAACATGGCACACAAAATTTACAACATTAAACCTATGTACTAATCTAACAACATACCAGTTGATTCTCTGATGTCGGTGTAAGGAAAGAAACTTTAGCTCTATTAGAATCTTCCATTGCAACAATCAAACCATCATACCATCGTCCATCTGAGTGGCGAAATCTACATTTTGATCCAACAGAAAATTCCTCCAATGATTCTAGTTCTGTTTCTTTGGGATCTACATAATCTTGATCCAAGTGCTTAGCTTCATTCGACGGTACCACTTTGATATCTTTAGAATCAAGAGGCTCTTGATTAACCCCATTAACACCGTCTTTCGCCAGCTGTAAGGAAATGTCAACTTCTTGCAATAACCTAGCCCGTTTTAGAATAAAGAGTCCCTCTTCTGCATCTTTAATAGCTTGAACAAGCTCTGCATGGACCTTATCAAAGAAATAAATTTTGTTAAATTAAAAGAAAAATCGCATTCAAATTTCCTTGAAAACACCAGAGACACAAGAAAAAAGGAACGCAAGTGTGACTAACAAGATATCCTGGCAGCAGGAAAACTCATACAATTTTGATAAACAAGTTGAAAGTTGCTCATGACTTTAAGTTGAGGCGTTGATAACTCATAAGAAGTATTAACAAAGAAGAACTCTACATAAAACATTCTCAAAATTTAAGTATACTCGTAGAAAAACGGAGAAGTTTTAACAAACTTGTGATTTTAGAATGTAAATGTATGGCAATCACGACCATGACAAAAAATTGTGAATGAAAGAAATGTGTTTAAACTCGAATAAGCAAAATCAGTGAAGTGCAGAAGAAACCAGCATAGGGCTTAAAGTCTAAAACTCAGATATAAACGATTAGCATAATTGATAGTGAGGAAACAACACATAGTTTTTTGTTAAAACTTTTATGCCAATTATTATGACTAAACTTTCAATTTATTAGAGTCTATAAATGAGCGGATGCGCTCTGTATGAACTGTATCACCAATCGAAACCACTCAATCTCCCGGCTTGGCCAAGAAATGGCACTTCAAGAATAAGGAAATGTGATTAATGATGCAAATATCACCAACCAAGCTTTCTTTATATGCTAAAATGGAGATGGGCGCGTGCTGATATTCTCAAGCAAAAGAGCAACTACTGATGATGCTATAAAAATCACAATTGATGATAAATTCAATATAGATATAGAGGTTTTAAAGGTGTTCTATAAACTAGGCAAGAAATGCACAGGCATACTAGGATGTGATGAGTTTCAAAAGTTCATAACAATTTGGACTACACATCAAAGAAACAGAGCTAAAGCCTAAGTATTACACTCATTCAATGTAGTTAAATTCGATTGAAGTAGACGTTGAAAGTCACAACGAAGGTGAATAGAATGAGTAAAGGTTCATTCAATTTACATTACTTTAAAATGAGTGTATGCAAAAAATGAACGTAATGATTTAGCATAGCATACAAACATGGCAGATAGTTTCATTCCTCGGGTGTTTTCCATTTCTCGCCCACTTTCCCGTACATCTTTAAAAACCTCCACATTTGCAGTGAACTTTTCACCAATTGCAATTTCCACATCCACATCGGTAACTCTACTTCAAAATATGAACTCACGTCCATCTCTCCCTCTCTCTCACTTTTAACTATACACAAATGGCTATGTCCTTGATACTAGCATCTACAATCAAATCGCTTTCTTCTCAAAGTCTCGCATCTTGCCACGTCAAAAGCTCAACTTTCCAACTTGTTAGACACAACATATCACAAAGAACCGTAACAAAATTAAATACTTTTTCCCTTTTTCTAACCATAGTTTTCACCCCGCCGCACAGACTCAGACCAGGTAAAACACAAAATTAAATACCTAGTCCCTATTTTTTTCAAAACAAGTTGGTAACTTTATCAATTAAGAACTAAAACCCACACTAAAAAACATATGAAAACATAATAAAACAACCTTAAAAAACATGGGTATTGTGTGTAATAATGATACCTCAAGGATTTCTTGATTATGAGGGTCAGAAGCTAAGGCTTCATCAAGGGCAACGATGGATTCTTTTTGTTCTTGTAATTGAAGCTCAAGTTGTTCTTCAAGAACCCTTCTTTCTTCATCGTCCGCCATTCTTGTTGTCAGCTCTGTGGATTGAAATCGGTTGTAAAAAATGGGTTTGATTTTGTGTCAAAGTTGTTTGGGTCAGAAGGGTTAAGGGGGTGTTTGGTTACATTATTAATGATGGATTTTTTATAAAGCAAATTACTTTCAATTTTGTGCTATAAACGTCGGATTCTTTTTGTGGTACGATTTTTTTAATGGCTCATTTATTGCTTGTGTATTTTTATAAAAGATTGTAGTTAATTGGTTACAAAAATTATAATGTTTATCTCGATATACTATCGATTGGTCTAAACAATGTTTATATCACCAAGCCTAACCACTCATGAATTCGCTAACCGTAGAAACTTAAACCGCCGAAACCAATGAATGAAGATCGTAGAATACAATGAATTCCCGGTCGTTAAGTTCCACTGAGGATGAATTGGTGTATAAACACTTGGTCGATGATAGAATGATCACCACGATAGTGATCGAGAAGCGATATCAATAAAATTACCTAAAGAAAAGATTTATAAATTACAATGACTTAAACGCAAATTAAGAAAATTAAAAGTTAAAATATATTAAATAAACGTTATCACTATTTTTACAATGATGAACGTTTAAAACCTAAAACGACGCTTAAATAAAATTACGAACGTACAAAATAAAACATGAGTTTTAAGAAATAAAAGGCCTACAAATATGAAAATGATATTTTACAATCCTAATAATAAAAGAAAATTATTAGAAAAAGAAAATTATTTTTAAAACTATTTATTTAATTATTATTAATTAAAAACTATTTATTAAGTATTTAAAATGCACTAAAATATAAGAAAATACAAAATTAACCTAGAAAATGAAATTATAACTTAGAAAAATCTAAAATATGATAAAACTTATTTTAAAACTGAAAATATATTTTTAGACTTTTTATGTATTTATTATTAATTTAATACTATTTAAAACTAATTAAAATGCTAGAAAATACTATTTAAACCAAGAAAATTATGGAAAAATATTTTTATGACTTTATATTTATCTTAATCTATGAAAATTGAAAACATATTTTTTAAGCTTTTTCGATTTATTTGTATTAAAACTATTTAAAAGGATTAAAACTATTTTAAATAAGGAAAATACTAAACAGTGATGGAAAAATCTGAAAAATTCAGGAAAATGCTAAAATATTATTCTAAGTTTATAAAAAATATAAAAACATATGCTTATTTGTGAGAATATGAAAATGTAGAGCAACTGCTTATAAATAAGCAATTCAAAATAAGCTAAAATCCACAATTGGACACCAAATTAACACAGAAGCTAGGTTATGCTATATTAACTAAATACTAACCTATTCCAACCATCCTAAACTTCTGAAAAGCAGTTTAAGCCAAAATTTAAGCAAAGCTAAGCTAGTTCAATTCAGAAAATGGGACATAATTGTGACTGATCTAGGAGTGGGGTCCACAGAGCTTAAGCTCAAAAGCTTGGCTGAAAATGATAGTCACCGGGTGGTGAGTGGTAAGGAACCAAGAACCACCAGTGGGGTCCATCGGTGTGGCTCGGGGACCCACCAAAGTGGTGGTGATGCCCATCTGTTGTGGTGGCGCAGTCGCACAGACATGTTTTAAATGGGTCTCAAAAGAAACAAGTAGATAAGCAGTTTATAAGTTAATAAGATACAAGCTAGTATTTTTCTAATTTAGTTTAGCAGCTAAATATTACTATCCCAAAAGGATTTAAGCTAAAACTTAATATTAAGTACACAATAAAATTCTAACTTTTATTCAAAAACTGACTTAAGTAAAATTTGACTTTTTGATTTACAAAGCAGTTTGACTTTTATGAACTTTTGATGAATTCTACTTATTAACTATGTTATATTAAGCTATAATGAGAATTATTTAAGCTAAAGTAACAAGTTACAAGCTACTCTGATGAGATTTGAACTTCAAAATCCTAACAGTTATAGACTTAAAACAGATTTAGAGTAATTTTGACTTTTATGGTATTAAGATGCAAAGAAATGACTGATATGAGTTGATTATAACTATACAAACCTAGACTAACTATTTTTAACTTGTAAACTAACTTCTATCACAGAATAATAAGCAAATCCAAACAGTAAAATAGAGAGAAAATTTGAACTCACAAGTGATCCAGCTTTTGAGAAGCTTAACACATAACCCATCTACCACTATACTAATCAAAATCAACCCACTCCAGCATCAAGATCAACCCAAATCCATTTCTGAACCAAAGATGATCACAGTTGACTTTCGTTGACCAATTTTGGCTTTTCTAATTTTAGAACACTAGATTATATTGCAAACTCATGAAAAGCTATAGCAAGCTTATCTGAGCTTGTTGGAAGGGTAAAAGAGCTTTGGTGACTTCTAATAAGTATAAATTACTTAGTACGATTTATCAAGAAATATAAAAACTTGAAATTTTATTAAACTGGAATAATTACAATACAACAGTAACTTTTAACTTGAAATGAACTTGATTTTACACTAAGAACTGAGATTTAAGCTGAAACAGACTTTAAAGTAAATTTTACACTATGAAATGGTCTAAAACATGCGACAAGTACTACTTCTGCCTTCATTCTTCTTTATAGATATCCAAAAAGTTTCTTTGTCAACATCTGAATAAATCCCACCTCATTTCAGCCTTTGGATCCATTCACATCATCACAATTGCCAAATGTCGATTTTTGGCGCCAAAATTCCTACGAGCAGGTTTATTGCATTAATGGGGTTTGGTTGTATGTAGAGGTGGAGGGGGGAGGTGGAAAGGTGTTTTGGGGTGAGTGAGTGAAAATCAGTGGTTAAACCATCGGTTTTGGCTCAAACAACCATGGAGAGACAATGTACAATCTGCGGTTTTTTTGAATTTAAAAAATTGGGCCGGGTTAAGTAATTGGGCTTAGCTGGGTTTGGGTTTAGTGTATAAGGTCCGGTTTGGTTTGTATTAAGCACAAGGACCAAAAGTGTAATTCTGCCAAAGTTGAAGGGGCTGATATTGAAACTTTTCCAATCATATCACAAGGGCTAAACCTGTAAATCTTGAATAGTACAAGGACCAATTGCATAAAATTCTATTTATACCCTTCCAGGGACTAAATCTGCCAAATTTGAAACTAGAGGGACCAAAAATGTAATTTCTCCAAAGTTTATCATAAGGACCATTCTTGTCATTTATAAATAGTACAAGGTTAATATTTGATAATTTTCACTTTTTAAATTAACCAAGGACTATATTTGACAATTTTCAAAGTTTAGGGACTAAAGTTGTTATTTTGTAAATTTTAAACTTTAAAGGGTTTATTTTGACAACTTTTGAATCCCATGGACCTTAAATGACATTTTACAAGTTTTTGAATTACCAGGGACTAATTTTGACAACTTTTGAAACTTGGGGGACTAAAACTGCCAATTATGCAAACTTGATATGTTTTTCATCTGATTTTGGTATTTTTGCATTTAAAACATATAAAACACTTGTTTGTGATATTTTCATCATTTTGATGCATTTCGAGTGTTTTCGATGTTTTGCGCTCAGATAAGACAAAACGATGAGTATTTAGACACTCATCAATCCCCCACACTAAGATATTGCTAGTCCCAAGAATGATTTGAGAAAATTAATGGATTTCATCTCTTTACCAAAAGCCATTACTTCGAGTAGCCAATTGTTTTAGTTCAAGTAAAAACCTTGGTACAATGATAACCAAATGATTTTGAGCAAATCATAAGTCATGAACGGATTTGATTTGTCTTTACCGTGCCGCTTGCTTCGGACTAGCCAACTCTTAGATAAATTATCAATATTATCTTTGGTGAGTCGACACCAATTATGGATTTCAATCGCTTTTACCACAAGCCATAAACTTATGGCTAGCCAACTCTTCACTAATTAAAGATATGGTGAATTAACACCATACAATTTTAGGCAAATTGCAAGCCATAAACGATTTGAGATATCTTTACCAAGAGCCGCTTGCTCTGGATTAGCCAATCCTTATGTGGGTTAGACATGGTGGACTGATTACCATTTGTTGTGTTTAGTACATAGTACTTCCACTAAATAAAAATTTTAAAATTTGGCCATTTTGGGGAAAAAGAGACTAAAAGGGTACATTTACGATCAAATTCGCTGAATTTCCACACTTAGAAATGAATATTGTCCTCAATATTCAAAGTACCTACCGTTATGCCGAAACTTAGAACGTAAAAGATAACATTACTAGCTAAGTGTAGAAACACAACAATTATTCTCTTTTTTTTTTTTTTTTTTTTTATTATTATTATTATTATTATTATTATTTTTTTAAATATTTACAATTTTCATTCATTTTAAGATCTATATACAACATGTGGGCATCTCCCCACATTAGGGTGGTACACACGGTGAAAACCCATGTTTAACTATCGTTTTGATTACCGAGTCGCTAGCTTGACTCGATCCCCGCATTCATTGGTTCATGGGAAGTAAGTGGAAGAAACAATCTCCATCTGACTTTCATTCAAGATGTTTGTATAAACTTTGAAGTACGTGAAAGTTCCACACCGATGAGATATACATAGAACCGCTCATAATTGATAAATGAAAATGCCGGGTCAAGATAATGTCTTCATTCCAAGGAGTGAAGAATGTGAGAAGCCACCGGATAGGTGAAGAAGAAAGAAAGTCATGATAATAATCTTGACTAACTCATCATCATCGGGCGGGAATTCATGATAGCATGAATTTCATCTTTAAGCTCAATTGGTCTAGACATATCCCGGGTGTGTCTAGATCAGTAGAAGTTATCATACTCCCAGAGATATGATACGAGCGAGTTCAAAGGAGAACTCCTCAAAGGAGAATGATTCATATTCGTGATTGATTTGACCGAGTTCACTGGGAACTCCTCAAAAGTGAATGATTCATAATTGGGAGAGAATTATGAGAATGAGAAGTGGTAATACCACTAATCTTCTCTCCCATATGATCAAAATGGAACGCTTGCAATTCGAATAGAATCATCGAATAAAAGTTCACTATCCTCAAAGGGATAGATATGAAGTAGGCTTTTCATTAAAAGCCTCGATTCTAGAAATGAGAAGATTAACATTCAATAATGTAAGACGAAGAGCTTCGCCTTGGATTATTTCTTCATCATTCTCTTCTCCTGTCGATGTGCTCGTAAGGTAACTCACCCACATAACTTATGTCTCCACAAGATAAAGAATAGTCCTCATCGTAATCGAGAACATCTCAATATGATCATTTTGGAAGACAAGAGAGGAGGATATCACACATATGATCAAGAATTTCGTGACTCTTCGGATTGGGACGAGGTTCTCAACACTAGACTTTATGAATTCGTCCGATTCCTTTTCGTGAACAAGGTCAAGATGCTCGCCCCCATGTTTAGAGAGCGAGTGGGAGCTTTGGGTGTGATAGCGCTTGTTTGAGAATGAATCTCAACCGCCGGATATCAATCGATGAATTTGATGAATCTTCAAGTGTATCTTCATCATCACCGCCATCGTGAATAAAACCGAATCTAGAGCTAGATCCGGCGCTTTTTGCTTTGCAATTGATTCCCTAATAGATTTTTCAAAAGCAATTGGGAATTTATTTTAAGCTCGCTCTTCGCCTAGCAATTCTTCCATGGATTTCTCATGTGAATTTTGAATGACAGACATTGCGGGAGTGGAGATTTGTCAAACCGAAGGTTGACATTGATAATCATCATGAGGACCCCACAATATACACAAGAAAACTAGGAACATTATGAATGCGCTTTACTCAACTCCCGCTCTTTTCACCGACTCGTAAGCTCTAGATAAGTGTCTTGTTGGGTTTGCCGAGGAGTTTGAGTCATTTGGCACCGCGGAGGTTGGTCGTGATATGGATAGTCGAATTGTTACAAGGAAATGGATTCCTGCTTGACAATCGAGTGAAATGGGACCTCCACAGCTCTCACAACAAGAAACTGCTGAGCCCGGATTGGTGAATCATATGGATATTGGTCATAGCCAAAGTTCGAGCATCACCGAAAATTGTTCATAGACAAACGTGTTTCCGGGTTGACACTCAAATCCTTGGTGAGGACCTCCACAAAATTCACAGTAGCTTATGTTGATTATATGAAGATAAGTCGGTCATGTGGGTAATCGAGAAATTTGAGGGTCGTTAAATGAGTTCGGATTAGATCATAATCAAATGAATTCCTCGAACCACAAAACAAACAACTCCCGTTATGAATATCATTACCACACTGCATACACGACACACCAATGACTGTGGTGAACCAAAAGAGGCTTACCACATCCGACACAAGGAATAAACGATTCTATTTGAGAGTTATGAGAAGGAATCGGTTCATTCAAAGAATCAACAAAACCAACATGGTGATTTGAATGACTATTAAGACTCAAGAACATTTTGAAAAATTCGGAGGTGGGACAAGGGTGTGCTCGAGAGCTAGCAATTTCCACTACTCCGCTATGGTCTCCGCCTCGGTTCTTGAGAAACGTGAAGATTAGGCAAGTCATTCTTGCTAGTCACCGGTCTAAATTCGCATGTTTGCTTTTAACCGTAAATCGTGAAAGTGTAGGATCAATTTTAGACCGCTTAGGAGCAATTGAGGAGTAGATCTTTGATAACCGTAGGTTGGACGATTTAGCACCTCCATTATCGTAGGAAGTACCGGTCCTTTGTCAAGAGGTTACGGCGAACTCTTCCCAAAGGTTACGACGTAACTCCATTAGGTCAAAAGAGGTTCCACGCACCGATACTTTACGCCAGAATTCACCGCATCACTTACGACGAATCGAAGTTTATTGAAGACTACGGCGAACCACTTATAAGGTTACGCCAGAATTCAATGATCTAGTGCATTCACGAAGAAATAGAAGGTTACGACGAACTCCTCTATTGGTTACGCCAGTAACCCATACCGGCCTATAAATACCCCACTAATTCCAAAGATTTCAAAGCATCCCATTCCACACACAACACTGAGAATATGGGAAAAATCCCAAGGTGTCTAGGGAGCATACTGAGTCGCTTCCAAAGGAGAAGTCACCCATTACGATAAGCTTTAGCGCTTATTACTTATTTTACTTTCAATTCATGTATTTCGTACTTTGAATATTGAATTGATTTGCATGATTATGATGAGCTAAGCACCCTTTGGTGCTAGCCTAGTTATGATTCCTTAATTGTTTTGTTTATGCTACCTTTACTTCCGTACAATTATTTCTAAGTGTATGCATGCATAGTTCTTGGTAGTCACCG
>CM040240.1:245590234-245624513 GCA_022545495.1 Chrysanthemum lavandulifolium
TATAAGTGCTTATTGCTTATTTATAAGCTTTTCAGTGTGCTCCTTTGTATGTTCTAGCTTCATTTCAGTTCTTATAGATTGCTTGCATCCATTTTTATCCTTTGTTTCAGTGTTCAAGCTTATTTGAGCTTATTTCACCCAAATAAGCTAGTTTAGCCACTGTTGGATCAATAAGCCATCAAATCAGCTTATTTTTATTTTGTAAATTTTTTGTCTTCATTAAAGTTTCATTAAATCAGTATTAAAGTAGTTTTCAAAAAGAAAATCCAGAAAAAGTCCAAATAAAAATCAGTGATAGTGTTTATTTAAGGTTTTCTAGCTTTTTGATTTTTCTTTTCAACTTTTTAATAAGAAAATCTTGTTTTCTATTTTCTTAGGTTTCGTCATCATATAGGATTTTTAGAAAAGTTTCAGATTTTTCTCTATCTTTTAGTATTTATTATAATTTAAATTAGTTAAAAATAGTAAATAATTAGTAATAAATAATTAAAAAGCCTAAAAATATATTTTCTGTTTTAAAATTAGTTTTATCATATTTTAGATTTTCAAAGTTAAAGTTTTATTTTTCCAAGTTTATTTTCTATTTTCTAGTAATTAAGTGTATTTTAAATAGTTATTAATTAGTAATAATTAAATAAAAGTGTGAAAAATATATTTTAGTTTTAAAATTAGTTTTATAGTATTTTAGATTTTCAAAGTCATAAGTTTATTTTTCTAGCCTTATTTCCTATTTTCTTTTATTTTAGAGTATTTATTAAATAGTTAAAATAGTTTTTAATTAATAGTAATTAATTAAATAGTGTTAAAAATAATTTTCTTTTCTAATAACTTTCTTTTATCTTTAGGATTCCAAAAATGTTATTTTTATATTTTAGGCCTTTTATTTCTTAGTTTTCACTTTTTATTTTGTGCGCTCACGTAGTTTTAAAACTTACGTTTACGTTTCTTTGATCGATTGTTGTGCTTTCCAAATCAGACTCCATTCCATTCCAATCAATCAAGAGTGTAGTGATTCTAATCCTAACCTTTGCAGATCACTATCCTTAGTGATCATTCTATCCTCCGAGTTTGTTTTAAACACACCATTGAGTCTCCTTGGGACTTAACGACCGGAATTCATTGTATTCTCACGATCTTAATTGTATTTGTGTTTAATTTGTTTTAAGTCTGTTTGACTTGACGGTTTATACGGATCGGATATCTACACGAAGAAGGCAAAAGACATTGGAGGATTCATAGATGCGGTGGAAGGACAAGTGCTTGCTTGTATTTAGTAGATCCGTTTGCATTCATTGAGGGAGGATCTACTCAAGCTATGGGAGTTAGTCAAAAGCAGGTTCAAGAACAAAGATCCGGATAATGATAAAGATTTGGAGCTACTATGAACTCAGAATATATTTGAACACGATCGACATGAGAACAATGGAAGTTTCAACTGGTGATGAAGCCTCGTTAGACCTTGATTGATTCTTGTGGACTGCACTTGGTCACTACATGCAATGGGCGATATATATATGTTGGTTGAAAGAACATACCCACTTGCACTAGGAACCCTTCTACGATGTTGGATGCGGGGCTAAGGATGGGAAATGCAATAGAAATGGCCAAGGAATTGTCTTTGAAGATCTTTGACCAATTTGGAAGACCTAGAAGAAAGTGAAGTTTGGAAGAATCCTCTAAGTCGAAGAAACTTGTGATTCGAAACCCAATCACAAGTTTAGGGAGGATTGTTGGGAAATTCACTTTTGGGAGTTAATACTTATTGTGTTAAAGTTAGTACCGATAGTGATGTTAGAAGAGTATTAACTAGTTAGTCTTGATAGTGCAAAAGTTAGTCTTGATAGTGTTGAGTTTGTCTTGTTCTATATTAAGTATGTCGTGTATAGTGCATAACGACATATCTTCTATTCAATAGAAGATATGATATACTTAATGCATAGTTATCTTTGTAAGGGATCTCCTTAGTGTATAAAAGGAGATCCTAGCTAGGTCAAGCATATACCAATACTCTAGCCGTCTTAAGAAAAGTTTCAAGGTTGTAAACCCTAGTACTAGGAGAGTACTCGTATTATTAATCAATAATATTGAAGTTGTTGGTGTTACATTTGTTCTTATATTAATCTTCTAAGTGCATTCAAGTAGATTCCGCATACTTGTGTGTATCTACAACAAAGTTTCTCATTGTTGTTTTAGAACCATCCAAGGCAACTACATGTTTACAAGCTAAGTGTTCTAGATCCAAAGTTTCGGACTCCACATGGTTGTTTATGATAGCGACGATGATGAAGTTTTGAAATATCCTAGCAAGACTAATTATTTTGGTAGTGGAGGGAAAAAGGAGTCTTTTGGAGAAATGGAAAGATGGTACATGTGACTACAATGATTACTTTGATGATGTACATGTGACTACAATGATTGTGGTCTATTTGCAGCCCAATTAAAGGTTGATGCCATCTATGACATTAGACTTGGATAGGTTGTTTTTCCTCTTTTTAGCATAAAGGTTGATGTGTCTTAGTTTATACTTGTTTCTGTTTTGGTTTTCTAGTTGTGTATAGATAGTTGATCATTTATGGCATGTCATGAATGATTTAATAGTTGTTCAAACGGTTGCTTGAGGTTAATGCGGTACTTCAACCACATTCTATTATACTTAACTGTTTTTTTTAGTAATATATTTTAACGGGTGGAAGGCTTTTACCCAAAAAGAAAATAATAATAATAAAATAGTTAATATGTATGAATGATCGCCTCATATCAAAACAAAAAATACTCTTAAATTTCATTCATTGTACAACATGCTTCTTTGAACGTTTTCTATTGTATGTAAATTAGTAACTAATAGTCGTATTGCACTATCTCCTACAATTAATATGTTACAAAACAAAACCCTAATTCAATATCATAAACTAAGTTACAAAATCAGAACAATGTTCCTTAACAACATAGGCGCTCAAGCAGATGATGTAATAAATTAAGTTACAAAATCAAAACAATATATCCACTTGTATTCAAGCTTTATTGTATTTGCGGTTTGCATTTATCATGTATATGCACTTGCACCTGCACTTTAGTAACATGTTACATCCTCGTCCCAAAATTATTGTCCGCTATTGATTTTTTGTCTTTCTTTCTCAACTTTGACTATAAATATTTTTATTTGTGTTATACAATACTTAATGAAAATTATACCAATGAAAATACATTTAAAACTCAACTCGTTCATATATTTTGCATTAAGTATTATGTAATATAAACAAAAATACTTAAGGTCAAAGTTTAAAACTAAAGACCAAAAAAGTTAATATGGGACAATAATTTTGGGACGATGAGTACTTCATTAAAGTTGAAAATTGACTTTAGAAAGTCAAGTAACATATTTTCTAAGGGTTACAAAGTTTTATGATGGGCATTTAAGTCATACAACTAAACCAAACTCCTTTTTCCCTTCCGTTTTGAACCATCCCTTGCATCTTTGGGAATTTTGGCAACAAAAAGCTTGATACCAATCAGTTCACAAGTTTCCTCATTGGGCAAGGCTAGAACCTTAACCCTCTTAGCAAAAGCATTTTTTGCAATCTGTTTAGGTGTTGGATTCTTGGTAGCATCTTTTTGAGCTTGAACCAGAATGTTGAACCTATGGGAAGGAGGGGGAAAAAATGTGTTGGGTTACTTGTGTAACTTAGTCAAAAAAAAGAAAAGAAAAAGAAATGATACTCAAAGCAGTTGAAGTATACCTGCTCGTAACTTTGAAATTCCAATCGAAATGCTATGAACAATGATCGAGTGTTGATATCAAATGTATACACACACCTATCTCGACATGCCAATCCAGTAACCTTGATGCTGATTAGTTAAACAAAACAGCAAGAAAACATAGGAAATGGATTAGCGAAAGAACTAAATTAAAATTAACATAAGGAAATACAAGAGATTAATAGAAGAAATTCTCACAGAATTTTAGGAATGAAGATCTTGGTGGGTGTGGTTGCCACCATGAGAAAGTTGGAATGAGATGGAGGCAGAAGGGATGGTTTGGACAAAGGAAAGTGGTGCTATTTATAGAGTGGCATCTGTGTTTGATTAGGGTTTCGGTCAACAAATTTTCTTTGGATATCGGCCCATTTCATCTACGGTTTTTCGAGGGGTAACAAGGTAATTAAATGGCTTGATTTTCTTTTTCTTTTTTTATGTGTTTAGAAAAATATAATAAATGTTGTGTACACTACTACGTAGTAGTGTATTACAAATTTTGTTAACATAACGTAATATTTCAATATTTTTTTTTATTCTTCCTTTTTATAAGTAAATTAAATAAATTATATATTGAAAAAATTCAGATTAACATTTACAAGAACAGTATTGTTATTAGAATCTGGATCTTGTGGTTATTGTGTTAACTATATGCTTTTTCTTGGAACAGCTTTTCATTACACAAATGCAAGAATTGGAATTTTATCCATTCAAGCCAACTGAGACATAATTTTCTATTCCTATTTGTGATCCACAAATACGAATGTATTTTAATGTGTTCTCTAAGTGAGTCTTTACGGAAATTTGGAAATAAAACATACACTGTTCCTGTACTTCCATATGCGCCATGTGTTAGTTTGCATCACTGTATGGAAACAAGTATTGGTAGGAGCGCAAGATCAACCGAGTCCCTTCATTCAATTAAGTTACCCAAATCCTTAGGATAATCATTAAAACCCAAAAGCTAGCATCCATAGACCATAGTGATTTCGCAACAACATAATCGACAAAAGGTGTTGTAATGTCTCAATTGTATCGACACAAACAAGGCATAAAACAGAATGTCAATCAATGCCACGTCGTCGGATTGAAACTTGGGGAAGCCTATCGTTAGCCAAATGCCACATGTGAATATTAACCTTTTGATTTTAGGCTATCGTCATCCAATCGTTAAGAATAAGTTTTTATTTGGATACATATCCATTTGATTTTAAGGCTTAAGGAAAGGCGCATGTCTGCAAACATGTTTGAATCTTGGCATAATTGGATGCCCGCCATAGATAATTTTAGATCTAGTCTATCTTGACGGTTAGCTAAGCTTGATCATTTCCTTTTTTGGATGAATCTTGTTAACACAATCCCGT
The DNA here is from genome assembly GCA_022545495.1 of Chrysanthemum lavandulifolium. Taxonomy (NCBI): domain Eukaryota; kingdom Viridiplantae; phylum Streptophyta; class Magnoliopsida; order Asterales; family Asteraceae; genus Chrysanthemum; species Chrysanthemum lavandulifolium. The sequence goes on from CM040240.1 coordinate 245,595,352, forward strand.
TAGCCTTCCACTTTAAATCTGGTTTGAGCATTGGTAGGCTTACCTTCGAGTTAGTAACCTTCTTTTGGCGAAATGGTGGCATTGCATCATTTATGGGACTAAGGAAGGATATCTTAAGTGACGATGCAAAGTTATTCTCTTTTAAACAGATTATTAACAAGTGTAAAAGCATTAATCTTAGTTGCATTGAAGGGTCATGTAATACAAGCCATAAATGCAGTGCAGCTATAGTTCTGATTCGATCAATGTAAATTGCAACTCCTGTTTTCACTAGTATATAATTCTTGCTAGTTCGCTCAGTTTGATACAATTCCGCAGTTAAAATAACGAAAGCCACATTCTTTATATTTGAAATTAATAACTTACTATCTTGTACAACATATGTTAAAATCATCAAAGTTCACTTTTTTTTCTTTTTCCTTTTGAAAGGAAAATTGTATTAACAAACCAGCAAATATTTCCGAGGTGGTTAAAATCATAGCAAACTCGATCTATTACAATATCCCCATATGATCCAATAGATTGTATGGATTACCGCATTAAAACATATCTTGGCATGGTTTCTAAGATCGAACGTATCAGCCTGCAAGATTTAAAGGTTCCTCGGATAGTCGTTCAACAAATTACTAAAGTAAGAACAGAAAAACTCACAAAACAAAACCTCACTTTAATTAAACCTCCCAGTCGATCAGAATCCACAATTCTTCTTAAGTACTCATGGATGAAGAACTGAATTACAAGACCTAAATGAAACAAATGTAGCGGTGAGCAGTAGTTGTGAGCTGTAGCCACAACTCACCGCGCACCGCTTGTTAAACATGCATTGGAGAATTGATTTTTAGTGGTCGTTTGGCACTACTACTGCTCACTGCTACTTATAACAAACACATCCTTAAATTGGTTAATAAAACCTGCATCTATTCAAGGGAATAAAATCTATCAAGTCGATTGACAACATTCCAATTATGGTAACTTCCTGTTTAGCTACAGTTATAGGCTTAACCTCTGTCTGGATCATACTTGTGTACACCAAGTTGCACACACCCACATATGTACAACTACTTTAAAGATTTTATTTTATATAATATATATTTCTGGTAAAGGAAACTCACCAGAAGTATATTACAAGTGTTGGCCATGTCCATTTGTATTTGAGGATCAGAATGTTTGTGTTATGTGCAACTTGAAGCCGACTACAATGAGGTTTGTAGCAGCATGCTAGCTTTAATAGAACAGCTTGCTAAACAGAACTTGGAGTAGGCGTGACATAACTAACAGTAGGAAATAAAACTTGAGATATGATGGAACAGTCAACATTACTATTTGATCTTTTGTACATCCATTCACTTTCCCTCGTCACCGACATAACTCCAACTCAAAGGTATTATACGATCTCATATCAACTAGTAACAATCAACATTAGCCAGCAAACACCAAAAAAAGAATGCAAATTGATCATAAGCACAACTCACATAAACAAATTAGATAATTACGGCAGATTAGTCAAAGTTCAACTAATCAACCTACAAGTATCGTGTTTCAATTTCATAAACAGAGATACAATTCATCTCAATTAAGTCTAAAAGATTAACTGGTTTTATTTCATAAACAAATTCATCTCAATTAGGTCTAACTAAATTATAAACATAATTGAAACAGTAGTAAATTGGGGCAATAAAAGAATTAAACCTTGATGAGAGTGATCGACGGAAGATGTACGGTGCCAAAGTGATCGACGGTAGTACCGGAGATAGCAATGGTGTGGTGGAGTAGTATGTAGTAGCCCTTTGAAAGTTAACTTGACATTTGGTGTTGATGTGTTATATTAATTTAGAGGGAAAAGTGAAATTTTTTAGAGGGATCAAGAACAGTAAGAACTTGGTAATTATTTAGTCACCCATCTGGTGAAATGGACAAAAGTTTTAATGGGCTAAAGTGTTTGAAAATTCAATCCAATACGTCATACACGACGTAGACTTACTCACATGAACCGTGCTAATTTACCTACTAAAGATGTTATTTTACATCGCAAAAATTTGCGAGATGAGATGTTAGACAACCTCTCAAAAGTGGTAAATGTAGTGCTATAATATGTATGAGTGAGAAAGCTTTTGGGACATTTGCAATATCTTAGTGCGTGATGGTGATCTTGACCAACTCAACGTAATTGCTAGATTCTTGCATGTTGTAGGAAATGATTTAAGAAATCGTTTGCCTCTTGAATTTATCGTCGCCCGGGTCACGACAAGTAGGTGCTTGCACCGTTTTGAGAGCATTTGTATCGTTAGAAGATCATTATCTCTAACAACCTACGGTGAAATTATTCATATAGAAATTCAAGAAAAAAAAATCGTTTATCCTTTTTTCAAGGATTGTGTTGAGCAATTGATGGAACACATGTTCGTGTGAGAGTAACTAACAATGATGCCCCATGATATCATGGTCCCCCAAAATTTAATGTCTTAGTTGCTTGCACGTTTGACTTGAAGTTTACATATGTTTTGACCGGTTGGGAGGGTACTGCATCTAACTCGAGAATAATAGAAAATGCTCTAACTAGAGAGGACAAGCTAATCATTCCAGAGGGTAAATGTTTAAACCAACATTGTTTTTGTCCATAATCTTATATCATATTAATTATATGTTGTTTATTGCTAGGTATTATTTGGTTGATGCTGGTCCACCCCATAGAAGTACATTAATAGTGCCTTATAAGGGTGTTAGATATCATTTAAAAGAGTACTCAACACGCACGAGAGTTGTTTAACCTTCGTCACTCTTCATCACGAAATTATTTTGAATGGGCATTTGGTGTACTTAAAAAAGGTTTGTTATCATTAGAAGTACAACTTAACCATTCTACTCTTGTGAAACAAAATCAGACATTTTTTTTTTTGGCATGTTGCATTTTGCGAACAATTTTGCTTGAAGGGACAAAGATCGTGAAGAATAGGTGATACGTGAAATTTAAATGCACCACAAGAATATACATGTTATGATGACAGATACATAAATGATGGCGGTTCGAGAGGACAAGAACTAAGAAACTCAATTGCGAATGAAATGTAGGCTAACAACTTAATGTATCCAAACAATGAAATAGATATGTTTCAAATAATGATTGTGTTAGATATATTGCATGATTCAACATGTGTAATACTTTTACAATTTTACGTTTGCATGATCTGTATAAATTATTTTGCATGATTCTTGACGTGATCAAATAAGTACTATATTATGCATCGTTGATCTCATTTATATTGCTCAGTTACTATATTTTAATATGAGAATCGTTAATTAATTATTTATATTTGTTATTCTCATTAATTATAGAGCATTATTAGAAAAGACACTAAACTGATGGAACTTTGAGCTTAAACATAAGAAATGCACAAGTCCAAATAGATGCATCTGATGTATCCACATCTAGTGATACACCACATACTTTACTTAGAAGATTTCAAGGAAGAATCGTGACTCGGGAAAATACGGTGTATCCAACTCTAATACACACCGTATAGGAACCCTTAACAAAAGAGCTCAAGCCAATCTGTATGAAGAATATGGCGATTCGGTGTATGGGAATCGCCTTTAGAAACCCTTGTCTCTAATCCAAAGAAGACGGAAACAAACGGCAGATCCGATCCAACTCTGGTGATACGTCGTATTGAAGAATGAGAGACGAATATATCCGAATACTCTATTCGTGGAGCCTACTATAGAAAACTATAAATACAAGTCCTAATTATGTTTAGGGCTACACTTTCACAACACCAAACGACCCTAGGAGCTTTTCAACAGCAGAAGAACCGAAGGAAGTGAGAAAATCAAGAGAAGAAGTTCTCATATCACCACACAAAGTATAATCATTCGGTTTGCATATCAATTTCATAATGTTTCTTGTTTTTATGTCTTTCGTGTTTGCTAGTGAGATTATGGGCTAACACCCTAGGTGTTAGCCAAGTTATGAATACTTTCATTTATTTCTATTTAATGAAATTACGTTGGATAGTTTATATGGTTATCACTCAAATAAATGTTCGTTTATTTGTTTATTATTCGATTTCTATTTCTAGATCATAGATAGTAAGATTGACAACTGCGTTTATGATCCTTATCATAGTGGTTATGGGTTGGTAATGATGATGACTTTTATCGGCTTCGCCATAAGGACTAGAGGTAGACCAAGCCCTAGGTTGAGCGGAAAATAACTAAAACATGTAAGTTAATATAGTGCTCTCTTAGAAGTGACCACTGCGAGAGAGTAAGTAATGTTATGACCGTCGGTTACCATAGATAAATCGTATAGATTAATTGATACCACTTAATGCGTGATTGATATTGTTAGCCCCATAAGTTACTCGAGGGTTGGGATTGATATTCATGAAACTACGTGTCCGTGACCATCCGGATTAGTTTACATTTCACTTTCACCAACGTAAGTCATTAGATCATCGCACTAATAGAGGATCAATAAGACATTATATGATTAGCTTGGTTAGCACGTTCTTCCTATCTTGATCACATTCAAGTTTAATTACGTTATTTACTTTATTAGTTTTAGTAGATTAATTAATCAAGCGTTGTGCCAATCTTTCGATTGAACCCAACCCCTCCCCTTAAAAGCTATGAAAATTCTACTAGGTTAATCTTTAAGTTCATCTACTCTTGCGAATAACATGTACTTACCAAACTAGCTAGGATCAACCGGCACACTACACGTAAGTGTTAGTCTATAGGTTAAGTCGCCTATTATAAATTTAAGACGTAGATTTAACACATCAATTCTATTATTTGACCTTGGAATATATTAGCGGACTCATCAAATGGGTTGCAACCACCTCATCTTGAATCGAGACACCACAATATCTCACTTTAGAAAAGGGTTAACTCTCTTAGTAGAAGAGGCTTGCGGAATACAAGAATCACTAGTTATAGGAGACACAGAGCTCCATCTCTTTGAAATCACTCACGGGATTCTTGATCTCGATACAATCTTAATAGACTCGTCTTCATTAACTTCCATTATGCGCCGAATCCACATGCTTGTTGGTGTCATACGAAGAAATACCGACATCCGTATATTCTCTATTAAGAGCATCAAGTGATTAGATGTAGAATATCTTTGTTCCCTCGAGCTAGCCACATATGAGCATTCTTCTTTGTGACTTCCACTTTCTTAGGTTCGGGAGGTCTTTTTGGGTTGATATTGAAGCCTTACCCACCGAGTTTAGTAAACCCTCCTTGACCGAATAGTAGAACCACCGCTTTCCCCTTCTTATTATTGACCGTCTTGAAACCATCATTAACATGCTTAGTAGGGTGGCGGGAGGTTCCATAACTTTCGGACAATCAATAAAGTATGACCAAATCTTACATTTATCACAATAGGGTGGTTTCCACTAGTACTCAACCCGTATCTTCTCGATAGTGGCCCGACCCATCAAGTAGCATTATCTCATGATTGAGGCTGTCCTAAGTACCCATCGGCTAGCTCAATCATGCATCTAGCAAAACTACTCATGACTGAGTCCTTGCACATTTGGCTAGTAAACATCTAACCTTTTGGGCGTGCCTATCAATGTGGCAAGGAGACTAATGTCATCATCAGAAAACATAGCAGAGGAACATCATGGAATTTAACCCGCGCAGGATGTTGGTCAAATCATCTTTAAGTAAGTTGGTGTTCAAAGTCCATGGTTTAAGAATAATAGGTACATTTCTAATCAACCGAGGACCGTTTTCAAGAACATCATCAACACCTTTCTTGAATTGAACTTAAAGAAGAAGAACCCTTTGCATTCATCATTACCTTTTGTATACCAAACTTAGCCCGCATGCGTACAAAATAATCGACAACGGAAAAGCAAGGCGTTGACCAATCAATTCTATTATTTGTATCGTGATTTTTCATGATTCTAGTAGTTATATTAGACATTCAAGTCTCTTTATATATTATTTTTAAGTTTACTTTTAACTCATCATCTTGATATGGTTGTCATGGACAAAAAGACAAGGGAACCGAAGTGAAGAAGGAGCAGTTTGGTGAAACAAGTGACATGGATGATGCATTCATTCAAATAATGCTTACACAAAAGATAAATGCAACAAACCTAAGGAAGATTTAGCTCACTAGCATATGCTATAACATGGTTGATGAGTTGAGAACAAAGCTCGAACTAAATTTTAGAAAAGTTCATCTAAAGAACCATTTGAAAATTATGAAAGAAAATTTAAGCTTATTGTTATGATGTAATTCGAGGTTCTAAATTAGTCGATTTCCTTGGAACTCCATGACTCAACTCATTAAAGGAAGAAGAAGTATGGGAAAAGCTGGGAGGTATGTTTACTTATTTGAGTATACATGTTTTCATACCATGTGCAAGTTCATTGTACTTCAAATAATTACTTTTCTTGTTTGTACTTGATAATAATATGATGTCTTCTCGAAGAAAAAAACTTATGTTATAATAGGTTAATCGATGCTATTAAATGGAGGACCAAACAAATTTCTAATTGTGGCGGTTGTCCTACTACTCTCTAAAGATAGAGCATCGGAGTTGCTTCTCAAAGCGCAAAGGAGAAAAATGACAATAAGATAAAGGGCCAATGAGCAACAATGAACCCATTTATATCGAAACAATTGAAGAAATTAACAAGTTACTAGCTACTAATTAAGTGAGAAGAATTCATGTTGATTCTCCCATGCCATTTCACTAAGGATGCTTCTAATGAAACAAAATCCAAAAGTAAGAAAATAAAACTAGAAGAAGAATCCAATTTGGATACTATGAGTAATGTTCATGTGGTGGTTGATGCAATGAATGAAGATAATGTGGTTTTACAAGAAACTAACATTATATTGGGAAGAAAGCTTATCAATGTGAGTAAACTAGGGATGAAATTTATTGAGAAGTGAATCCTTTGCATTTGGAGAGATGATGTCTATCAAATGCTCTTATTTTCTTAGTGAACAACCTAAAAAACATGACTATTATTTAGTTGTCCTCTTAACATGAAGCGAGACTTACTAAAAATGATTGGATCAAGTGACAAAATGAGTTCGATTTAAAATTTGATTGTATTTTGTTTAAAGTTTCTTTTGCTTGAACTTTTTATTTTATTGTGTTTGGCCATTTGAGAAAACTATAAGTCATTTCTTTATCCAGTTAGTTGGTATTGAACATGTTGAACTTGTTTTGTTTATTTGATTAGAATGAGTTGAACTTATTTTAGTATTTGTGTTGTTTATGTTGAGGTAAAATTATGTGTTTGTTTTAATAAGATATTGGGAATTAAAATTTATCTAGTTATAAAGGGTAAATTGTTAATTTTCTTTTCTTTTCTCCCGGCTCGGGAACATAAGCAGTACCTCTTCTCTCTTTTTCTCAACTCGGGAACACAATAAAATGCAATTGTATTATATCCTCCTCTATTATTTCCTCTTCTCTTCTTTCCACACTCTTTCTTTTCTTTCCTCATCAAACTCGGGAACAAAGTGTAAAAGTATTACCTCATTCTCGTTGTTCATAGTTTTAGAAAATAATCTCCCATATGGATCGGTGGATTAATAGTCCAAAATTGGTGTGTGTGGACTTGTTGTTACTTCTTTCCTCTAGTCTATTGCCAGAGTTTATTTTTTCAATGAATCAGTTGTTTCAAAAAAAGGTCTGCTCCAAACATGCAGTTAACCAAATTATTAAAGAAGGCCTGATGGGATGCAGAACCAATAAAAATAAATCCAAAAATGACATGGCCTCTTTTATATTTTGGTAACTACTTGATTAGTTTGATACTTTACAAGCCTCGTTATAAAAAAATAAAAAATTTGGAAAACCCACCTAGAATACTAAACATGTGTATAATTAATGTTAAGTAAGAATCAAATAAGAAATAAAAGTAAAATGAGAATGATGAGAAATAACCACGGCGACGCATTTCAAATGCACCTACAAAAAGATATGCATCTCCCATGAAATTCTCCTTCTTCATTAGAAATGTGTGGCTGAAAATATTTCTCATTCTTCTTATTTTTAGTTTTCCTCTTAGGGGATCCATTCCTCAAGTTTGTTGGGGGATGCCACTTTGTACATATATGAATGTTGGGGAGATAAGGATATGGCTTGCAAGGTTCATCTTGAGGGTTCTTACTCGAGTTGCGCATAAGGAGAAATGCGGTATGGTAGTTAGACTTACATTGATGTTCTTTGTCGGTGGTCATTCTAAGGAAAATATTGAGCCACATCTTGAGGTCAATACATGTCCGTCAGGAGTAATCATAATGTGCCTCTGAATACTAATCAGTGGTTACGTGTCTATCTCCTTTGCGTCTATATTTAAGGATAATTCGACTACAAAGGTTGTGAATATCTCGGATATGAGAAGTGAAGAATGTGTGGCTAGTGCAAATGTTACAATCCTTTGGAAGATATGAATGAGGTAAGTGGCGGCTTATCTAATCACGCTTTATGGTTACTTTATTGGGAGCGTCTTCGTTCCATTGTTGAAAATATATGTGAGAACACTTGGGAAAGGTGGCTCCAGCGGGTGATGCTTAATAACGGGTTTTTTGTGTCAATTCTAGAATAAGAGAAGTTATGGATAAGGCGTTGGAAAATGGTCCATAGTTAATTAGCTCAATTCCTATTTTCTTTAAGTGTGGACTCCTAATTCCAAACTTACAAGAGGAAATAACCACATACATTTGGGTTAAGATCCATAATGTTCCGATTGTTGCGTGCTACGAAGTTTGTTTGAGCTTGATTACAACGAAGATTAGGCGTCAATCATGTTTGATGCATATACTAGCTCTATGTGTCTCGAAGTCTTGGGCCGTAATTCCTATGCTCGTGCTCTTGTTGAAGTCTCATGCGGGCAACTTTTATTGATTCTCTTGTTGTGGTGATTCCATTCCACTAACGGTTGTGGTCACTCCATGGAAAAACTAGAGATTGGATATAAATTGAAACCTTCAAGGTGTGATACATGCAAAAAAAAAATGCGCAATGATAAGGGTTGTCCTAGAAGGGTTAAAGTGGTTGAGAAATCGTTGTTTAGTGATGATGGATTTATTTATGTTACCAAGAAAAAGGTAAGGGTAAACATATCGTAAACACAGTTATCGTCCTAGTGGAGGATTTCGGCATAACAAACCACCTCTTAATTACCAATATCGTCCGGTTAGCAAACCTTCCAAGAATGATGAGGCCTCACTTCCATCCAGAGGTAATTTCAATCGCGAGATAAAGATCCTACTTAGGATACATCTCTTTTACGTGATTTCCATGGTAATAACAATAACAAAGTGGATGATGTTAACCTTTTTATTCAAAAATAGTTTTAATGTGCTTAAGGAGCAAGATTACTGTTTTGAGCGATGTGATTGATCCTACATGTGCTCCAATAGTAACATTGCTTTGGGCGATTATAGTAGCCTTTTACTACTCTTGTTGTTGAGAAAATTGGGGCTTAAAAGCTAATCATTGATGGGAAAATTAATCTAAGTGGATGATGATGGTAAACCTCTAAAAGTTGATTATTCGGGTGATCATGATAGTGAAAATCAACTTGTGGTGAATTGAAAGAAGAAGGAGGATCATGCGACTACTAAGCCTAGTATTTCTTTCTCTGCTTGGCCTTCACTTCAACTCAGGTGGGTAACCCATTCTCTAAGGTGGTAATGTGGTTCTTTATGATAGCGGCGATGATGAAGTTACGAAATATCCTAGCAAGACTAATTATTTTGGTAGTGGAGGAACAAAATGAGTCTTTTTGGAGAAATGGAAAGATGGTACATATGACTACAATGATTACTTTGATGATTGTGGTCTGTTATGACCAATTAAAGGTTGATGCCATCTATGACATTAGACTTGGATGAGTTGTTTTCCTCTTTTTAGCATAAAGGTTGATGTGTCTTTGTTGATACAAAAGTTGGCGTTCCTGTTCGAACTCGGCTCGTACTAATTGTTGATTCTTTGCTTGAGACCTGCACTAAGAGCGAAAACAGATTAAAACTTACCGTGGGATTGTCTCCACGATTATCCTCCAGCGTGAGTAAGTAATCGGTTTAGGGTTTAAGGAGAGTTAGGGTTTGTAGATCGTACCTTAAGCGAGGGATGGGATTCCCTTTATACGCATGAGATCCTTGTTGGTTCCGTGTTCCCAACAACCTTGACGTATCTACGCCTAAGTTGGTTGGGAATGATAATCTCCCAATTAGGAGATATCGGATATCTATTCTATGAATAGCTTTGGGTTTGGGCCTTCGTGAACCCAACGTCTAATCGGCATAGCCCGGTTCATACAAGGGCTAAGTTAGTGTTGGACTTTAGTCGGGTTCATGACCGGATATAGACTATCGTCATCATGTCCCCGGTCTAGTATCGCGGTGTGACTGCGGATGCTAGACTAATAACCGTAGTCATTAAAAAATTGAGCGTAGCCAAGAAGCCGTAAAATATATCAACGTTACATTGTATCTGAACATTGGAATAAAAATGGGTGCCTCGTAAGTCGGAAAAGATCACCGCGCGTGTCCCGTCAAGCAATCTCAACCACATAGTTAGGGTTGGTGGGATCACGTGTCACTCATTGCATGGATCGGAGGTTATATAACCCCTTCATTTTCACGTTCCTTCCACGGTAAAAACTACTATCTGCCATTACCACTTGAAACAATTCAGCCACCATCCAGTAAGATTCTTAAGGTAACACGTGCGCTTTTATTGTTGTTATAAAAAATAAGATCATGGTTAAGGTATTATCGTTTTACATCGGACATAACATAGGCGAACTTCTACGGTTTAAATGAGTTACTATATTCAGCAGCGATACAGGAAGTTCGGTTTGTGGATGCGTCAATAAGAGACTTCCCGATGGGAAGATTGGGGTATATCTGTGCTTGAATTCGCATAAGTTGCGTATACCCGTATCGTTATTCTTGATTGATGTATTGAACTATTACGCATACATATCCGGCTACCTTTGTATAAGTGCAGCGAAACTAACCAATTTTGAGGTGAGCTGCCGCCTGTTGGCCATTAACCCCTGTAACCACATTCCGGCGCCTTTTACCACACCACGTGGTCAAGCGGGTGGGTATCGCCATAAGCATACGGCGCTCCAATGTTAACGGAAAAATTAGATGCGCTCGAAGGTGGAGGAAACATTTTTCTAGAGTCGGCGACTTGGTGCTTCCTTCCGCTTTATTTTTACTCCGGGAACAACTGCCGAAGGATGGCCCCTCTCCGGATCATATAAAGCGGAGGATGCGAGACACAATAAATGCCAACCGCATCCCGTTAACTCCTAACCCGGGGGTTCTTGGTGCACATAGCATTAGCCACTATTTGGCGGTCTGAAGAAGGTCCAATCTTCGGCGCCGTATGGTCGAGTGGGTGCTCATTCTATTATACCCGTTGAGTTATATTCAAGCGTAAGTGCGTTGGTGTTTACTTCTTGTACTTGTCTTAAACTATTTGTGTTTCTTTCTTTATACGCGAAATGGACTTATTGAGTTGTTCAGCTGGCGGCAAGATACAAGTGGAAGGTGAACACATCCCAGAGAGAGGAGAAGATCCGTACTTTGTTGTGGCAGGCGTGCCAGGCTGGACCTAGGAGAGCGGTGGGAGCTCGTCCATTGCTTGTTGAGGCAATGCCCCCACCAAGTGTGCCAAATCCGATGGTTCCTCTCCCGGATGGATCTCGAAGTAGTGACAGAGCACATGGAAAGAGGAAGAGAAGATGCAGGCCATGGGTTGATGCGCAAGGATGCTCGATGTACGCCTGGTTGTACCAAGCGCCTGTTGTGTTGAATGTGAGTCGTCCTCAGGTGATGTTGTGTCGCGCCCGCATCACTGACACTTTCATTCTGCGTAAGTCGTCATAGCCAGAAATTATTTACCACATTTCCATATGATATTCTTGAATAGCATGAATTCAGCGTTTTATGCATGGGTTTGAACATTCATGATCGCCGCCTCCGAGCCTGTGCGTCAGAAGATGTGCACCAAAGAGTGGGATGCGGAGCCATCAACCACGAAAAATGCCATGGGCGACTCATTAAGGTGGGTTTGGCATGGCGTATCGGGCATCATTAACTACGCGGCTGAGGGCCGATTCGAGAAGTTCGCGTATCATAGCGGAGGCCCGCTAGCGGTGCGGAAGACGAGATGCCATGAGTGCGTATGCCCGGTTGGGCGATGAAAAAATGCTCTTGAGTCGGATAAGTCAAGCGCACCGCTGGCGAGTATAAAACTTTACGTATGTGGGCCCTAAAGTATCTTGAGAAGGGCAAGGGCGAGTTGACCTACATAGCTGGAAGGTTTGGCACTACGGTGCGTGGTGCCTTGGAAGTGCGAGGGAGGCTGAAGCGTAGCTCGGCTGAAATCACGCGGAGTTATATCCATGACTCATGTCTACTATAGCCGAGCAGATGGCTCATAGGACATGGTCTTCGCCTGTCGCACTTAATACCCGGAGTCGCTGTGGCGGTTAATGCCGGGAGGTAGTTCAAAGGCAGCAGGTCGCGGAGAAGCCGCATGAGGCTAATATGCTAAAGGTGCCCGCTGACAAGGTACCAATTATGATGCTAAGACTTATGATCACCGTCGCCGCTTATGAAAAGGATCAAGGATTTTGAGCTCCCATGATTGCCGAACCGAGCGCGATCAGATTATCCTATAGATGTTATCATGGCGGGTCGATTTCTAGGCCATCGCGCCGAGGGTGCGTAGCACAACCGACTACTTTTCAAGCCCCATGACTCATGCCTTCAAGTACCTGCCTTGGCTCGTCCTGTGGATATTCGAATCCTTTTGCCTTAGAGAAAGAAGTGCCTTTCAGGAAGCGCCGGAAGCGCACGCGCCGCACTCATAAAAGGAAGGTATTAAGTGGAAGGCGATTTGTGTGGGGTTGGTGTACCACCACCAAGGTCCGATGGGTGCCGTGAGTGTTGCACTCGTGTCTCGGCAGATTCGTACTTGTTCAAGCTTAATGAGGCCAAAATACCTCAACAGCCGCTGGTAGCTCATCTATTGAGCGTTGTAATAGTCAGGTAGGTTTATATGTTGTAAATTTACAATCCTTTGTAATAACTCGTAGTTATTTAATAAAATCATCTCTTGTTGAGTTCTGTGGATATTGTTGCCATTTGTAACATACGCATGCATTGTCTGCTTGTCTTTGGCCGCATACAAGCGCCAGAATCATGTGCCGAAGAGCATAACATAAATACTAAGTATTTTCTATCATAGTCGCAGATGTTATGATATGCAACAGATCAGAATATCACATTAAGAAATCAAGCGTCTTGGTTTCTAAGTTGTTAAACGCACCATATGCGATGTTGCGCACCCATCGCGAGATGCGCACAAACTTATTCCAACGCCTCGAGAACAAGGTGTTTAACAAGGATACGTGATCCGTGTTGACGGGTTTGCAACCCTCTTAGTGAACAAGTTGTTTAGTATGTTAACTTATCTTTTACCATCGGGTTGATGTAGTATGCACGCCATGTAGGCAAGAAATAGAAAATTGTTACGACATACAAGATATGGAATAACAAATTGAAAAGTGTCACAGAGTTAGCTAGAAACCGCGACGCTTTATTAATACTGCTGTGTTTATGAGAAACAAATAAGACATTACATTAAGGAAATAAAAGTAAATACATAGGTGTTTATTGGGTACTTTGTAAGTGCTTGAGGCCAGGCGCTGGTCTTAGCCATTCCTATAGGTAAGACCTCTCGAGGTTGCAGATATTCCATGCGCTGCACCATGACCATCCAAGCCTCGCAGCTTGTACGCTACTGCTCCTAGTGCTTTCAGAACCTCATAGGGTCCTTCCTACTTTGGTCCGAGCTTGCTCCGTGTCTTCGCGGGCTCGCGCCATTAGCGCAGACGAGGTCACCCGGTCTCGAATGAAACATCATGCACTTTAGCCATAGTATCCTTTTCATCCTTGACTTTGATTTTGCCTCCTCAGATAGTCGCGCTGTCACGCTTTCTTCTAGCAGGTCTAAGTTTACGCTTCTCGTCATCATTGGTCGCCACATTGATTTCAAAGAAGGCGGATAGTTGGCATGCCGATCTCGGCCGGTACGACGGCTTCGCCCCAGACTAAAGAGGCGGAGGTCTCCCGGCCGGTTTTGATTGAGGTGCGATGCGCCCATAAGACATGTGATAGCTCTTCCACCCACCTTCCTTTGTGCTTTTCAGCGTGGCTTTAATTCCTTCACCTAAGCTTCGATTCGCACGCTTGACTAAGCCGCTGGTTCGCGGGTGTTTAACCGACGCCAAGTGTCGTGCGATGTTCAACTTCTCGCACCGCCTTTGAAAGGGTTGTCATGCACTGTTTCCGCGTCCGAGATGATTTCCCGTGAAGTCCAAGCGCATACTATACTTTCCCGCAAAGCGCTGACCCGCCGCCTGCGTGATTATCACACCGCCTTTGCTTCGATCCACTTAGCGAAGTAGTCTATAGCTACTATGAGGAATTTTAACCCTCCGCCGCGATCGAAAAGGTCCGCAATGTCGATACCCCACTTGTAGAATGGCTATGGTGATGTAATTGGCGCTAGCTCGGCTGCGGTTGGCGCGGGACGGTCTATGAACTTGGCAATCGCTGCACTTCCTTATTAAATCCCGCGATCGCGTGCATGGTCCAAGAGTATCCTCGATCTCATGGCGCGCCACAACGGACCGTGGTCCCGAGTGCATGCCGCATGAACCTTCATGGATTTCGCAGACGAATTTGCTTTAGGGGCCAACACAATGGAGCTATGGTTGGAGGAAGGAGCGCTGGTACAAGATGTTGTCTCAAGTTCAATCTCGTGTCAGGCGCCGTATCCCGCGAGCCCTTCCTCTTCTGGGGTAACGCCTTTGCTTAGAATTTCGTATCTGTCATCCATGTAGGATCTTCCTCCCTATTATCCGTGGAGACTTCCATCTCCGATATGGATTTGCTGTTGTTCCACCAAAGACTTGCTTTGATAGGTGCGCGAAGCTTGTCGAGGCGATCTTGATTAGTGCATCCGCCTTTGCGATTTTCCTCTATGAACTTGCTGATGGTGAATCACAAAGCCTTTGATCGCTGTCTTGGTCTTGTCGAGATATCAATCATATTTTCTTCTTTAGCCACGATTCGCCCAACACGTGGTTGGCCACTAGTCGGGAGTCTACATTTGCTTCTAGGTTACGTGACACCCATTCGAAGCTTGCAATGCGAGTCCAATGATTAAAGCTTCATATTCGCCTCATTGTTCGTTGTCAGAATTCAAAACGACGCGCTGAAGTGAATTCCATTCCTTCGTGGTGTGAGAATGAGGCCTCGCCCCAACCATCAACGCACGAGGACCCATTTGTAAACAAGATCCATGGGTCATGCGTCATTCTACTTGGTGCGGGTACCTCGCTTGTCCGCTTTGATGATGAAGTCTCCAGAATCGCCCTTTGATTGCGTACGTGGTCCGTAGAAGAGATGTTGTGCTCACCTAGCAATACACCCACTTCGCAGCCGCCCGATGCGCCGTTCGAGATGATCCGCTGATCGTTGGTCTCGCGATTATCGCTATCGCGCGCGGAAGTACATGCGTGAGCCGCTTGGTAGCAAACACCAACGCCGGAACTAATTTTTCCATGGCGCTTATAGTTCATCTCCGCCTTCTTGAGCACCTTGCTTACAAAGTAGATAAAGTGGTTTGTATCAATCCCTATCTCGTTAGTAGCACCGCGCCACCGCCCACCGCCACGGATAGATACATAATTAACCTTCTCGGTCTGGGTGCGAGTGTGCGGGAGCGCTACAGTGTGTTGTTTAAGTTGTTGAAGGCTTCTTCGCCTCCGTAGTCCACCGAAAATCTCCCTTTGATACACTTCGAAAGTGTTTTCAAGAGAGGTAGAGACTTGTTCATCGACTTAGACAGAACCCTGTTAAGCACCAATTAGCTTTCCATTGAGAGATTGGACCTCCTTCAACGTGCGTGGAAGGAAGTTCGATGATGCCTTTTGTCTTTTCTCGACATGGTTTTATACCGCCGAGCTCTATTAGGTATCCGAGGAACATTTTTGGGGTTTAGCTTCATATTGATCTCTCGTAGAGTTTTGAACGCTTCCTCAATATCGCGACTAACTCATCTTTAGTATGGCTCTTTCTCGACTGTGTCATCAACATAGACCTCCGATCACGCCCAATTGCTTTTCGAAAGCATTATCTACTAACCGCTGGGTAGGTGGCGCCGCATTCTTCAAGCCAGTGGCATTTTTGTGTAACAAGAGACGCCTTGGCTTGTGTGAAAGGCCGTTTTTTCCTCGTCCTCCTTTGCCATCCGGATTTGATGATATCTTTTGTACGCATCGAGAAACACTTCAATGGGTACCCGCACGAGACTCTATTTTCCACCATCTCGTAATGGGTAGCAATTTGCGGGCACGCTTTGTTAAGATCGGTGAAGTCCACGCACATTCGCCACCACTGCCGCTCTTTTTGACCATTATGGGTTAGAAAGCTACCGTGGTAGTAGACTTCACGATAATTCCCACATCCACCGCTTAGGTACCGCCAAATGCTATGCGCAAGGCCCGGGCTTCGCCGCTTCTCCGCGTATTGGCGAGACCCTGCCGGATTCTCGCTTATTCTCACGTGATTGAGCGGGTACCCCGCCATGTGTTTTGGCCTATGCAAAATGTCCAAGTTCTTTTGCAAGAGCCGCGACACATCTGCTTTTCCATTGTCCGACAAGTGACCGGCGGATATTTCGCTCCGGTATTCGGTGAATCGCAACCTTCGATTTGGAACTTTGTTCGCGCTACTGCTCGATTGCCGCCGCATGTAATCGTGTTACATTCTCTATATGGTACAAAGGCATTGTAAAGAGTAACAATGCCCCTTCCACCGGGAATTTAAGCATCCCGCGGCGCTGTTGATGGCAATCGCCAAGATAGCGGATATCCCACGCCCCGATAATGCCGCTGTATGGCGAGGAGATTGATCACCATAAATTCCATCCAGCCGTCGCGGAGTGTTTTTCGCTTCCGGCGTCGACTAGTAATCGATTGCCCCATAGGCCATATCTTTTCACCAGAAACCGCCAACGCCGCTCGACCGGCTTAACCGATCGCGTATTTCAGCCGCAATCGCTGAAGCGTTGCTCATACATGATGTCCGCCGATGCTCCACCATCAACATACATGCGATGGATGTCGACCCCCGCACTAATCTCAATGGTGAGTGGCTCAACCACCGCGTTGTCCGCAGCGGCGCGGGAAAGAGATTTCGCCTCTGAAAACTCCTCGGCCGACCTTCCGTCGAGTGACCACGCCATGATTGTATCATGTGATGGTGTCGGCCTTTTCCTCGGGTGTCTCTTTCTTGTTTCCACTCTTCCGCCTATCCTTTCCTCCTTGATATTTTTGACCAAATGGTCCAATCGCCATCTTTAACCATTTTGTCAATGAGCTAGCTAGCTTGGACACATTCGTTAGTACAGCGGCCTTCCGCGCGGTAGTCACATTATCCACTCCCACCACGATCCTCCTGAGCGCATTTGACGGCGGCATTGGAAGTTTGCACCTCATATAGTATTTCCGCGGCTTTTGTTAGCGTGTTGTACTTGTCATTGTCGCGCCCACCCTTTGGTTGCGATAGTTCCTGCTATTGCACTATTCCAAATTGCGGATTGTCTCCAAGGTTGTTCCCGTGACCGTAGTTTGAATAGCTTCTAGCTATCCGCCGCAGCCTTCTCCTGGACGAAGGACGTGTGCATTTCATGACTTCATCAAAGGATTGGGGAATCTTGTCATTCAATATTTTGATAAGTTCTCGGTCACGATCCCATTCATAAACCCCGAAATTTTGAGTACTTCGACATGCTTGACTTGCATACATTCGCCCTGAAGCGCCCATAAAAGCGCTCGTGGACTCTCTTCATGTTTCGACCCTAGCGAGTTCAATGGGATTTTTCGCACACTTTTTCCGTTGTGTAAAATTTAGGTGAAACGCCTTTTCAATTCTTCAAAACCATTGATGCTTCGCGCGGAAGCTTGTTGAACCGCCCGCGCTTCCCACTAGTGTGGAATTAAACATGCGGCACCACACCGCCAGGCCGCCTCAATAGTTGTGGCCGATTCAAATTTTTAGGTGATCGCTGTGGTCACCGTCTGGCCATAGGTTTTGACATTAGCAGCATGCGCCTCTTCTTGTTTTCTCGAGAAATCACCGATGCGCCTAGCGAACGATCCATCTTCCTCGACGACGCCACCGAAGAGACATGTCTTCCTCCTCTTGGTCACGGTATTTCTTTCTCGGGCTTCAAAGTCCTGGCCTCGCTATCCTCGTTGTCCGAGGAATTATCGAGATGAATCTTCCTCCTTGGCCATACCGACCGCCCTCGAATTTGTGCTTGAAGGACTTTACTGGGAGTATCGCCGCCCAAGTCCGTCTCCGACTCGCGACTACCAAGTCCGCGCGGACATTGGTGCGCCTTTCATCCTCCTCACTTTCTTCCATATGCGAGTCGATGTATCATCTTCCCGACTCTCCTTCCGATTCGCTGAACATCGGGTTGGCGACTATCCTCGCGCGCTTCTCCTTTCGACGACGCGTGGGATGTCTCAAACTCCGCCAAAGTCTAGTCGAGCATGCGACTCGACCGACCTTTTCTTTGCTTCCTCTTGCATGAGAATAGCTAGGCTTCGTAGTTTCGAGAGTCAAACTACTTGGCTCTACCCAGACGACCCCTGAATGGGTATCTGCTTCATCAATATGCCCTTGTTCTTATCGGGTGCGCGGGTGCTTTTGTGGTTAGCTTCTAGCACCGATTGTGTGGAGTAAAAGGAGCGCGCAGTGATCTCAGCACCGTGGCGGTGGTGGCTGCCTGGGTTGTCCCCGAGCGGTTCCACCGTAGGGAAGACCGAGTCCCGCCTAATCCTCGATTTTAGCAAAGATGGCTGTCCTGTAAGTCGCTAGGAGTTGATCCATCGCGCGCCTTTTTCCCGTGAGGTCTGCTTTGCGATCACGACTTCCATGCTTCGTCATTCTAGTTCTTGGTTCTAGTGAATGGTCCCACTGATGGCGCCACTTGTTGATACAAAAGTTGGGCGTGCCTTTTGAGCCCGCCCGCCTAATTGAGAATCGCTGCTTGAGACCGCGCACTAAGAGACGTAAAACACCGTTAGGCTTACCGGGATTGTCTCCACGATTATCCTCCGCGTGAGAGTAAGTAATCTGCTTAGGGTTTTGGAGAGTTAGGGTTTGTAGATCGTACCTTAAACGAGGACGGATTCCTTTATATACACGTAATCCTTGTTGTTTCGGTCCCCAACCTTCTGGCGATCCCGCCTAAGTCGGTTGGGAATGATAATCTCCTAATTAGAGATATCGGATATCTATTATATGAGTAGCTTGGGTTTGGGCCTTCGCGAGCCCAAACATTTAATCGCCGAGCTCACTGCATACCGGGCTAAGTTAGTGTTGGACTTTAGTCGGGTTCGTGACCAATATAGACTATACGTCATCGGCCTTAGTTTATACTTGTTTACATTTGGTTTTCTAGTTGTGTATAGATAGTTGATCATCTATGGCATGTCATGAATGATTTAATAGTTGTTCAAACGGTTGCTTGAGGTTAATGTGGTACTTCAACCACATTATATTATACTTAACTGCTTTTTGGAGTAATATATTTACTGGGTGAAAGGCCTTTACCCAAAAAAGAAATTAATAATAATAAAATAGTTAATATGTATGAATGATCGCCTCATATCAAAACAAAAATACTCTTAAATTTCATTCATTGTACAACATGCTTCTTTGAGCGTTTTCTATTGTATGTAAATTAGTAACTAATAGTCGTATTGCACTATCTCCTACAATTAATATATTTACAAAACAAAACCCTAATTCAATATCATAAACTAAGTTACAAAATCGAACAATGTTCCTTAACAACATAGGTGCTCAAGCTGTGATGTAATAAATTAAGTTACAAAATCGAGCAATATTCCTTAACAACATAAGCGCTCAAGCTGTGATGTAATCTCTCTTTCGTCACGTGAGATGCCAATCAAAAAGCTATGAACAATGATCGAGCGATAATATCATATATACAGCCCACCTATTTCGACATGTGAATCCGGTAACCTTGATGCTATATAGTCAAACAAACAAAGAAAAAAAAAAAACAAAAACCCGAATTAGCGAAAGAGACTAATATTTATATAAGACATGAACAATACAATAAGAATGAGAACTCACGCATTCTAGGGATGAAGAGTGTTGTGGGTGTGATTGCCACCATGGGGATGTTGGAATGAGAATATGAGATTAAGGGATGGTTTAAATAAATAAATATGATGTTACTTATAGAGTGACAATTGCTTTGATTAGGGTTTTGGTTAACAACAAAAACAAAAATATATGTCAGCCCATTTAGCTAGGATTTAGTTGAAGGGTAAAAAGGTAATTTAGTGGTTTAGAAATATGATTATTTTTGTGTGTTTCAAAGTGTGTTACTAGTCTTTAATAGTTTTGTTAATATAATACTCTGTTTGTAACATTATAACGCTTCTTCCATTTCGATCAATTCGGTTAATACTTAATACAACATACGCTACGTATTTTTAACAAATGTTTTATAATGGTATCATACTTGAAACCATTTATTTTTACGGGCATCAAACAAAATCTTTTCTTTTAGGGATACTTTTCTTTTCAAGTTCGGTCCTCTTGCCGCATTTCTGTGACATTTTGCCATATGAAAAAAAAAAAAAACACTATTAGCTAAAAGGGCAAAATGTCATAAAATACCTCAAAGAGACGGAATTTGAAAAAAAAATACATGTATAAGCAAACAAATTTGTTCGCCACCCAAAAACATATGTAGAATGGTAAATCGATGTTGCGCATTCTCCAAAATCAAACATACATAAATAGAGTATAATCCCTAAATGACATTCGGGCCTTAGCGATAAAATACAATTAGGCTAGTACAAACAATACGACTAACACTCCCCTGAGAGTTGAAGAGAGGACACCGGACACTCAGTATTCTGAAATTCCTCAAATAGAGTTCAAGGTAAGCCTTTGATGTAAATATCCAGATAGTGATAGCGTGAGCAAAGCGAAGCACTTTTAACCCCGACCAAAGAACAACTAAATCCCTAACAAAGCTGAATATCCATCTCTATGTGCTTCGATGCGCTGATGCCGAACTGATTCGAAGATAAATAACAAAGACCGACATTATTACGATGAGAATAGCATAGCGGAAGACAAGGGAGTATGCAACTCACGAGTAAGTTCTGTAATCAACATGTCTCAAAGAACAAAGATTGTAAATACCATGATACTCGGCCTACGCACTAGAATGAACGTCGCCATTGATGCTAGTGGAACACGAGTAAATTGTTGCCAAGAAACACATAATAAATAAATTCGATCTTCGAGTAGTAGGGAAACCATCACAATCCTTATTAAAATATGCAACCAATGAGGTAGTAGAAGAAGAATACAAATGTAATATAATCTAAAGTACCCTGAACATACCATAAAATTTGCTTACGAGCAGAAATGAGGCTATCGAGGTATCATGCGTATAAAGACAAACTTGTTGAACAACATACGAAATATCGTGGAGAGTAAAAAGTAAGATAGTAAGGAAAGCTTGCAAGACTCCTATTTAAAGTTGGATTAGAGACGGATCACCATCATCACCCGATTTAGACTCATTATCAACAAAAGTTCGACTCAGGTTACAACCAACCATATGAGCTCGGCCGAGAATCTCAGTAGTATACTTGCCACAGAGACAAAAACATCCGTCAAGAGTCTCAGTGACGGAGATCCCTAGAAAATAATTAAGAGAACCCGGATATGTCATAGAGAACTTGATGAGTGTCTCAATACTCATCATTTTGTACTAATTAAATCTACCGCATCCGAAAACACTCTAAACGCATCAAAATGATAAAAATATCACAAATAAGTGTTTTATGTGTTTTAAATGCAAAAATATCAAAATCACGGTGAAGAGCGTATCAAGTTTGCATAATTGGCGCTTTAGTCCCCAAGTTTCAAAAGTTGTCAAAAGCAGTCCACAGTAAAACAAAATAAAGAAAAATATCATTTCAAGTCCCAAGAGTTCATGAGTTGTCAAAATTGGTCCTTGAGATTTAAATTTGCAAAATTACAACTTAGGTCCCTAAACTTTGAAAAATTGTCATAAATGGTCCTTAGAAGTTTGAAAATGTCAACAATGGTCCTTGTACTATTGAAACTTGGCAAAAGTGACCCTTGAAACTACTTTGAGAAAATGGCAGGTTTGGTCCCTCATCTTTCAGAATTTGCAAAACAAGTCCTTGTAATATTAAACCTAAGCCTTGAACCCTTCCTTTACACCTTTGACCCCTGCCATATGCTTTTGGACCCCCTGCTATAACCTTTGACACCTCATTCAATAATACCCTCGGCCGAATAAAGTCAACTCCCGCCACCACCGCCTTATCTCCTTCCTCCCACAACACTTGCAACACTCGTGCATCTCTCTCTCCCTCGCACCTTATCCCTCCATCCTCGTCATCACATCTACCAACTTATCACACCACAATTAATGCCACCCCCAAGTTGCAAATTCGTAACCCCATTTGCTAAAACGAATTTTTCCCGCCAAAAGCGATCAAAGCGGCCAAAAGTGTCTCTACTCATCCAATGGTTAAAAAGAATGATGGGATTTGTTTTGGAGGAGGTGAGAGAAGACATTTGGTGTATAAAGAGAAGGAAGAGAAGCAAAGAGAGTAGTAGATTTTAGTTTTAAATTTCCTATATAGTCGCTTTTAATATAAGCTGCTTTAGTTTAAGTCAAAAATTTGTAATCTCGGTTATGTATTAAACTTAAGTTGGATAAACTTTGTAATGTGTTTTTAAGTATCAATTAAAGGTTGTATTAACATTTCAAGTTTTCATGCTCACTTGTCATAAAATTCAAGTTCAAGCTTTTATACTCAAAGCTCCAAGTAGCTTCATTTTAATTCAAACAAGCTTACTTAAGCTTATTATAGCTTTTGGTAAGTTTGAAACACGCTTCAAGCAAGTTTGGTGATTGGTCAACTAAAGTCAAACTTTGAGAAAATCTTGGCTAAGCGAGCATGGAAATGGTTATTGGTTGTTGCAAAGCCGGTTTTGGATTGGGTTTGGAATAGAATAGTAATGTTTGGTTTGGTATAAGCTACATAATAATTTCGACACTTGTAAGTTTGTATCTCATTTTCCATTTCTTATTCGCCTGTATAAAGTGTCTGTGTTGGAATGCATGGTCATTAAGTATCTTAAACCCTGCTTAACTAGTGGTAATTAGTGGTAACTAGAATCATTTTAAGTGACAAGATAAGCTAACTTTCGATGTCAGCTAATTTTAAATTGCGCAAATCATGTCTTAAAATGGTGTTTGGATTTCATAGCATATCGTGTGGTTCGAGGTACATTGAAGAGTTGAGACTAGTTGTTTTACACTTGTTTAGTCAATTGAAACTCATTCTAGTTCATATTTACTCACCGCATAAGCCTGAAGTCAAAATCACCTAGGATGCGCCTTAATTGCTTAGCTTGTTGGAATTTAAGAATATCAAAAGCTTGATTCATGTTTAGAAATCGGTAGAATAGCTTAATATAGCTTTATTTTACCTTAAAACAACATAATCATTCGAGATAATTGGACTCAAATCTCACAAAAGTCGAGTTTCATTTACGTGTCAAAAGTCGAACTTGAAAAGTGAGTTTTCATCCAACTTCGATGATTTTTAATTGATCTCGATTCAATAATTCAAGTGAAACTTTGGGTTTTAAAACTTCAACCGGTCAAGAATTGGAAAAGGATTTTTGGAAATTTTTTGTAAGTTCTTAAAAGCTCCAAATAAGTTACTCAATAAATTGCAAAGTTTCCACATGCTTTTCTACTATCTTGAGTGTGAGGCAGCACTCTGCGGAGCCTTGCATAGGTGCGGTCTTAGGTCCTTAGGGTGCAAAATTTGTTTTAGAGCTAGTTAAGTCGGTGAGCTTGAGTTCTTCATTTTGCTTTTCACATAAGCTTTCTCAATAAGCGGCTGCATTAGCTACAAAGTAGGCATAAAATCTGCTTGGCAATTAAGCCAACTCATTCAAATCTGCTTAGTTTGCATTATAGAGGTTAAGAGTAGTTGATATTAGTTGCATTTGAGTACTTTTAGCTTATTATATCTTCTCAGAATCGGCTGGTGCTCATTTGGCACCTTTGGTTTAATTCAGTGCTTATCGATAAGCACTTGTCACTACGACTCCCATACCCTTCACATAAGCCCTTTGTTTTATATTTTTCTTAGATCTCGTACATTAATTTAGACTTTCCTTGAATTTTTCATATTTTTCTAACCTCGCTTGCCATTTTCTTCATTTAAAAGCAGCTTTTAGGTAATTTTAATTAGCTTTTAATACAATTAAATCGGAAAAACTTCAAAAAATAAGTTTTCATTTATCCTAGGTTAAGATAAATATAAAAAGTCAAAAAAATATTTTCCAGCATTTTCATAGTTTAATTTGTAATTTTTAGAAATTTAAATAGTTTTAAATAGTTTTAATTCATAGAAAATAGAAAAATAATCAGAAAAATATAAAATTAGTTTTGAAAATTCTCTTTAGTTATTTTAGATTTTTCCAAGTCATAATTTCATTTTTCCAAATTTTATTTCATATTTTCTTGTATTTTAGGGTATTATTAAATAAGTAAAAATAGTTTTAATTAATAATAATTAGATAAATAGTTTTAAAATAATTTTCTTTTTCTAAAATTTTCTCTTATCATTAGGTTTGTAAAAATGTCATTTTTATATTTTTAGGATTAATATTGCTTCGGCTTCACATTTTCTTTTGATGCGTCGTAGTTTTTTTAAGTTAAATTTGTAAAAGAAAAGTCAAAAACATTAGTTTAAAAAATAGTGATAGCGTTTATTTAATATAATTTATCTTTTTAATTTTCTTTAATTTGCATTTAAGCCCCTGTAATTTATAAACTTTTTCTTTAGGTATAATCAATCATATCTCTTTTTCCGCTCAAATTCTCTCGATCACTATACGCTTGATTATTTCATACGACTCGTACTGACATAACGACACAGAAACACTATACTCTCACGGACTTCATTGCATTTTGTTATCTCGAAGCTGCTTTAAGTTTCTTACGGTTAGCCATTCACAAGTGGTTAGTCAAGTGTGAGATAACTTGACGGTTTAGCACTTAATCAAATTTTAAGGCGCCCTGCCACGAGCCGTCTAATTATCTTACGCTTAGCGATTAGTGATTTGAATATTCACTCATTGTTCATACGATCTATATATGTTTATATTTTCTTATAAAAATCAAAATCCAAAACATCTTAAAATCAAAAACTTCAAAAAGATTTTCTTTCCTATTTTTACAAAATGTTTATCCAAAACCCGTAAATATTCGCTTTAACCCTCTTACCCTTTTTGATTCTTTATCCCTTTACCCTCATCCATTTGATTCTAATCTTCTATTCTCATGGAATCTCTAGACTCTGACGAATTAGGACGAAGTTGAAAAACTTGATACTTTATCACAAATGTCAAGAATTCGTGTTATTCGTGATGATCCATTAATTAACGTAGAGGAAATGGAGCGAGAAACCGGGGTGATAAAGGACCGGTACCCTCGATAATGGAGGTGCTAAATACGTCCAACCTACGGTTATCCAAAGATCTAACCTCTCAATTGCTCCTAAGCCGTCTAAAATTGATCCTAAACTTTCACGATTTACTGTTAAAAGCAATCATGCGAAATTTAGACCGGTGACTAGCAAGAATGACTTGCCTAATATTCACGCTTTCTCAAAAACCGTAACGGAGATCATAACGGAAGTGGTGGAAATTGCTAGCTCTCGTGAGCACGCCACTTGTCCCACCTCCGGATTTTTCAAAATGTTCTTCGAGACTTGATAGTCATTCGGATCACCATGTTTGTTTTGTTGATTCTTTGAATAAACTCGATTCCTTCTCATAACTCTCAAATGAAATCGCTTATACCTTGTGCCGCTTGTGGTGAGCCTCTTTTTGCTTCACCACAGCCGTTGGTATGTACGCATAGTGTGGTAATGATATTAAATAGCAGGAGTTGTTTGTTTTGTGGTTCGAGGAATTCATTTGATTATGATCCTAATCCGAACTCATTTAACAACCCTCAAACTTTTCCAATTACCCACCACGGCCGACTTATCTTCATATAATCATAATCAGCTTCTGTGAATTTTGTGGAGGTCATCACCAAGGATTTGAGTGTCAATCCGGAAACACATTTGTCTATAAAGCGGTTTTCCGGTGATGCTCGAAACTTGGTTATGACCAATATCCATATAATTCACGATCCGGCACTTCAGCGGTTTCTTCACAGTGAAAACCGTGGAGGTCCCCACTTCGGCTCCGATTGTCAAATAGGAATCCATTTCCTTGTAACAATCATGACTCTCATGAGTTTGACAATTTCCAACCTCCACAGCTGTCTACTTCAAACTCCACCGAGCCGTTGCCTAAAGAAATTTCCCAAGATTTGGAAACCGCAATGAAAACACTTAATGATATGATTCAAAACTTTAAGAATCAAGTGAGTGGTGAGAAAACCATGGGAGAATTGCTGGTCAAGAAGGCGAGGCTCATGAATCTAGGGAAGAATTATTAGTCCCAGAGCATGCGCGGCTCTACAAGTTCCCAATTTCTTAAGGCGACTATGTATGATGATGACGAGGAGAGTATTCCTTTAAGGATATTGGTTCTCAACTCCCTCGATGGTTGATATCCCGGCGGTTGAGATTCCATCTCAAACAATTGCTATCACACCCGACTCCCACTCACTTCTACGAATATGGGGGACGAGCATCTTGACACTATTCACTAAAAGGAATTGGGCCAATTCATAAAGTCTAGTGTTGAGAACCTTGTCCCAATCCCGAGAGAGTCACAGGAACTTCCGATCATATGTGTGATTCTCTTCACCTCTTCGAGTGTTCAAAAGATCATTTTGAAACTTTCTCCGATTATAGCGACGATTATGCTTCTTATGGAAACATCGAGTATGTTGAGGCATCACTCCCACAGCCTCGACCCTCTTCTTGAGGAGTTCACCGATGAACTCACTCACATCGTCCACTTTCATCGTAAAGTGACGATGGTCTCCTTGATTTCGTCGATCCGGGAGAGATTGAAAGTCTCCCTTATAATGATCGCTCACTCACTTCTTATCCCAACAATTCAATAGAGAATGTTGATCACTTTGTTCTCAAGCATTCTAAACAACTCTCACTAATCCTCTATTTGAATTCGACTCAATTCACTTTAATTCCGAGAATCCACTCTTTGATACTCGGATTGAGGATAGTGATGAGGCTACGGTTGAACAAGATATCACATTTACATCTTGTGATTGATTCTCTTCACGAGGAGTTCGCGGTGAACTCACTCATATCATATGTCATTTGGAGTATGATAATTTCTACTTTGATCTAGACACACCCATAATATGTCTTGATCAAAGCGAGCTTAGCGATGAGATTCATGAAACTATGAATTCTCCTATTGAGGATGAAGAGTTAGTCATGATTTTTATCATGATTTTCTTTCTTTTCTTCATATATTCAATCACTTCTCCTCGTTCTTCACTCCTTCGAATGAAGACATTATCTTTGACCCGGCATTTCCATGTACCATTATCTTAAGTCGGATCTCTATATCTCATCGGTGTGGAACTTTCACGTACTTCAATGTTTATCCAAACATCTTGAATGAAAGTCCGATGGAGATTGTCTCTACTACTTACGCCCCATGAACAAATTAATTTATTGGGGTCAAGCTAAGCGACTCAGTAATCAAAAAGTAGTTAAAATTGGTTTTCACCGTGTGTACCACACTAGTGTGGGGGAGTTTCCCATTGTTGTATATAAGAGCAAAAAAAAAAAAAAAAAAAAAAAAAAGTCTTGCTAAATAATGGCCGTAGTATTTCCCTTTTCGTTCTTTGTTTTGGCATAACCGGCAGTATTTTGAATATTGAGGATATATTCATTTCTAGTGTGGGGAATTCTCACGAATTTTATCATGTAATTTTAACCCCCATTCCCCCATTTCACAAATTTTTTCGAGTAAGTGTTTTACTTACTCAACATACGGTTATCGTCCGCCATGTCTAATAAACAAAAGGATTGGCTAATCCAGAGCAAACGGCTCTTAATAAAGATATCTCAAATCCGTTGACTGCTTGCAATACTTCCAAAATTGTATTGTATTCATCACCGTATCCTTAAAAGTGAAGAGTTCAATAGCCCATAAGTTTATGGCTTGTGGTAAAGGCGAAGGAAAACCATAATTGGTAATCGACACACCAAAGATATTTTATCTAAGAGTTGGCTAGTCCGTAGCAAGCGGCTTCCGTAAAGACAAATCAAATCCGTTGAAAGTCGATGGTTCGCTCAAAATCATTTCGTTATCGGGTACCAAGGTTCTTACTTGAACCGAAACATTTGGCTACTCGAAGTAATGGCTTTTGGTAAAGAGATGAAATCAATTAATTTTTCTCAAAACATTGCTAGGGACTAGCAATATCTTAGTGAGGATTGATGTGTGTCTAAATACTCATCATTTTGTTCCAATTAAACCGCAAAAACATCTCGAAAACACTCTTAAATGCATCAAAATGATAAAATATCACAAATAAATGTTTTATGTGTTTTAAATGCAAAAATATCAAAATACGGTGAAAAGCATATCAAGTTTGCATAATTGGCGGTTTAGTCCCCAAGTTTCAAAAGTTGTCAAAAAGAATTCCTCGTTAAAACAAAATAAAGAAAAATATCATTTCAAGTCCCTAGGGATTCATGAGTTGTCAAAATTGGTCCTTGAGATTTAAATTTGCAAAATTACAACTTAGGTCCCTAAACTTTGAAAAATTGTCATAAATGGTCCTTAGAAGTTTGAAAATGTCAAAATGGTCCTTGTACTATTGAAACTTGGCAAAAGTGACCATGAAACAACTTTGAGAAAATGGCGTGTTTGGTCCCTCATCTTTCGTAATTTGCAAAACAAGTCCTTGTAATATTAAACCTAAGCTCGAACCCTTCCTTTACACCTTTGACCC
>CM040240.1:246257661-246306620 GCA_022545495.1 Chrysanthemum lavandulifolium
GAGATAAGTGGTGAGAAGAAATGTTTCCAACACTTTTTTATTTCACTCGCACCTTGTTCGAGAGGTTTTATTTTAGGTTGTCGTCCTTACATCTCTCTAGATAGTTGTCATTTGAAAGGGAAGTTCACAGGTGTACTAGTTTCTGCCTGCCACAAGTATTGATGGAAACAATTCTATTTTTCTTGTAGCCTACGGTGTGCTTGAATAAGAGAATACAAAATCATGGACATGGTTTCTTAAGTTACTAAAAGAAGCAATTGGGACACCGGAGGGTCTTGTTATCTCTTCGGACAAGCAAAAGGGTTAGAAGTAGCCATCTCAGAAGTTTATCCTAATCTGGAGCACAAAGAATGCATACACCACTTGTATAGCAACTTTAAAAAATATTTTCGTGGCGACATCTTCAAATTTAAATTGTGGGGTGATGCAAGTATCTATTGTGATAGAGAGCATGGAAAATTATTAAACGACATTGCTGCCATAAATGAAGAGGCAATTAGATATCTTAATAATAACCATTAGAAAATATGGAGTCGATCCAAGTTTGACACTATATCTAGGTGTGATTACATTACTGATAACATATCAGAATCCTTCAATTCTTGGATAAGTGAATTGCATTCTCAACCGGTGATTCATCTTCTTGATGCCATAATCGAAAAGCGTATGGTATGATTTGATAATAAAAGAAGGATTGAGGAAAAATGGAAGGGCAATGTAGATCCTACTGCT
Source organism: Chrysanthemum lavandulifolium (assembly GCA_022545495.1). NCBI lineage: Eukaryota > Viridiplantae > Streptophyta > Magnoliopsida > Asterales > Asteraceae > Chrysanthemum > Chrysanthemum lavandulifolium. The sequence continues at coordinate 246,258,394 of CM040240.1, forward strand.
AAGAATTATCACAACAAAATATCAAAGGCATGTAGATTGTATGATAATTATTGGTTTAATCACCATCGACCCATATTAACCCATCACAACCCACAATGATCCCGTTTAAAGGCCAACAATTGGTATCAGAGCGGTTTGGTCTACTACCAACAATCATCACTTACCATTACTCGTAAAAGTTCCAGAATCAAATCAAAACAAGTTTCAATAAGTTTCGATAATTTTTTTGCAAATCGATAAGAACACAAGAAATCCAAGACGTCATTTTTTTGTGTTTCTTACTTCTGTCGCAACAGGGGTATAATCACATAGTGATTACTCACAACCCGGCAACAAAACAATTCGAATTTTTTTTCCGAAACCAGTTTCAATTACCCAATCCAAAAGGATCAGAAAAACGAATTCAATCGTTTACATTTGATTCAAATAAAAACTAAACGAGCGTCATCAATTAGGGCACAATCAAAGATTCGAATTAGAACAAACACACCTGTTCAATAAACGGAATCAAGCCCAGAAGGATCAATTGAACCCCAATTGATTCATTTGCTACTCCAATCATCAAATTACTCACGGATAAGAAAACCCCCAAAATAATCCGAAACCCTAGGTTTCAATTGGAGGAATATTAGTGCTCGCGAAGAATACCCATACCGGAGAAAGAAGAAGAGACGGTAAAAAACACAGCCGTTAAACTGCCGGTTAACCGTCGATTATTGGAGAAATGAGAAGACAAAGATATCTTCCCTAGAGAGAGAGAGAGAGTAGACAGTATCTCAAAAGAAAAAAAAAGGATACGCGTTATATTTTATCTCAACAAAAGAGATAAGAAACCAAAAGGTTTTAAGAGGCGCGTACACACTAAGGGCCACACAAGGATATTTTATTATTAGGGCATCGGGTTAAACCATCAACCCCTCCAGGTTCCAAAAAAATTTCAAATACCACCTTTTATTTTACTTTATATATTTTGATATATATTGTTTTAGTTTTGATAAGTTATTTTAAAAAAATTATTAGAATCTTATCATATTTTTAGATAGTATATCTAACCTAGTGATTACACTGCTTAGAATACTGATTAGGAATAATTTGTAAGGAGTAATTAACCTTAGGTTATTCATTTTAAATTCATAATCTCCAAGGATAGTTTAAAATTGTTAAAACTATACCTAGAAAAGTTTTACATCCATTTTGAGGAAGATAAAATATTAAGAGCTCATTTTTAAGAAATAAGATTTTTGAAACACTTTGTGTTAAAATTCTTATTGGAGATTTATTGTCATTATCATTTAAGATATGACGAAAGGAAGTGGTAACAAGGAACCTAGTACTAACATTTTAAGTAGTACACCCCAATTTCAATGCCCAATCCTAAAGCCCGTGAATTACTCATTATGGGCAATTCGAATGCAAATCATTCTCGAAGCGAATGGTTTATGGGAAACAATTGAGCCGACTGAAATGACTCAACCCGATAAGAAAAAGGATAAAACCGCTATTGCTTTCCTTTATCAAGCCTTACCCGAAGAACAATTACTTCAAATAACAAAGCACAAAACCGCAAAGGACATTTGGAATGCTTTGAAAACTAGACACGCTGGCGAAGACAGAGTTAAACAAGCAAGAATACAAACACTCAAATCCGATTTTGAGATGTTATATATGAAGGAAGATGAAACAATCGACACCTTCACCACAAAACTCACAACACTCGCAAATAAAGCCGCTAGTCTAGGACACACAATAGAAGATGATACCTTAGTTCGAAAATTACTAAATGCAGTACCCGAAAGGTATCTGCAAATAGTTGCATCTATAGAACAATATTCCGATCTAAGTGAAATGAAAATGGAAGAGGCAATAGGAAGACTTAAGACCTACGAAGAAAGGATTAAGTTCAAGAAAGGAAAACAAGTGGACAATCAAGAAAAACTGATGTTCACACGACATGACAATAGAGGGAAAAATTTCAGAGGACGTGGAAAATATAAAGGATGGAGAAACCACGATAAAAATAACCACGAGAAGAAGGATGGAGAAAATTATCACAATCACTTCAACAAACAGAATATTGATTTTAGCAAAGTTAAATGTTACAAGTGCAATAAAACTGGTCATTGTGCATCTAAGTGTTATGCAAAACCAAACACTAGTATGCAATCTAATCTTGTCAAGGAGGACTTAGAACCTACCTTATTAATGGCAATATTAGAAGACCCACATGTAACAAAGCTTGAAGATCAAAAGGTCTTGCTACACGAAGAAGATGTAGGATATAAAGAGACAAGTGTCGATAGTCAATGGTATTTAGATAACGGAGCTAGCAACCATATGACTGGGATAAGAGAATACTTTAAAGAACTAGATGAGAACGTTAGTGGAAAAGTAAGATTTGGAGATGGATCTCATATAGAGGTTAAAGGAAAAGGTTCAATCCTAATAGAATGTGATGACGAGAAACAAAGAATCATATCTCAAGTCTATTACATTCCCAGCTTAAAAAGCAACTTATTGAGCCTCGGACAATTTACCAAAATTGGTTGTAAAGTTGTAATGGACGACGATGAATTACGACTTTATGACATGGACAACAAAATCTTATTGAAAGTCACAAGACAAAAAACCGTCTATACAAAGCAAGTCTGAATATAGGCACACCCGTTTGTTTACTAGCAAACTTAAGTGACAACACTTGGTGATGGCACGCAAGATTAGGACACCTCAACTTTGAATCATTAAAATCTATGACTCAAAGAGAGTTAGTTCATGGAATACCTGCCATTAAACATACAAAACAAATTTGTAATGTTTGTTTAGTTGGTAAACACAATAGAGCACCATTTCCCAAGAAAGCAAAAACTAGATCAGCATCACCATTAGATTTAGTTTATGGAGATTTATGTGGACCAATCACACCACCAACACCATCTGGAAAGAAATATATATTCTTGTTAGTAGATGACTACTCAAAATATATGTGGGCGTATTTCCTAAACACGAAAGATCAAGCATTCGATACTTTCAAGGAATACAAAGAAACAATAGAGAATGAACTAAGGACAACATTGAAAATGTTAAGAACTGATCGTGGAGGAGAATTCACATCTAACGAATTCACTCAATACTGCAAAGAGAATGGCATAGCACGACAACTAACCGCACCTTACTCACCACAACAAAATGGAGTTGTTGAACGAAGGAATAGGACAATCATGTCTACAACGAGATGCATGATGAAAGCAACTAACATGCCACAAAACTTTTAGGCTGAAGCTGTTAGACACGCTATATACATTCTAAACAGCGTTCCCACAAAAGCCTTCGAAGACATCACTCCATATGAAGAAATCAAGAAAAGAAAGCCAAACTTAGAAACTTTAAGAGTTTTTGCTGCATAACATATGTAAAGGTACCATCACAACATCTGACAAAGTTAGATGATAGAAGCAATAAAATGGTATACTTAGGAAGCGAACAAGGATCAAAAGCCTATAGACTGTTTGATCCAACAACACAAAGAATATGTGTTAGTAGAGATGTGGATTACCTGAGTGAACACACCAACGATGAACCCGAATGGTTTGACTTCAAAATTGAAAATCTTGAAGCAACGAATGAACATCGGGAACAAGATATCCAACCAGATAAAGTAGACAACGACATCCCTGCAAATGATGATCATGAATATGAAACATCAACAACAGACTCACACTCACAATCACAAACACTTCGCACACCATCTACAATTTCATCACGAACAAATACTCAATTCACACCAACTACCTCAAGACATTCAACCAATCAAAGTAACTCAACTACAACCCGGAATTTACTTCCAGACTTTGATCATACACCATTACAAGGTTTTAGAACGCTGAATGATTTATATGAAAACACCGAGGAAGTTTTACTCGAGCATTTATTACTAGCTGAAGATGAACCCAAGAATTACAAGGAAGCATCGAACGATCTAAAATGGATTGAAGCAATGAAGGTCGAATTAGATTCCATTAATAGAAACAATACATGGGAACTAACCACTCTACCAAAAGGACATAAAGCCATTGGATTAAAGTGGGTATTCAAGACCAAGAAAGATGCTAATGAAAATATAGTCAAGCATAAAGCAAGACTAGTAGCAAAAGGCTACATACAAGAGCATGACATAGACTTTGAAGAAGTCTTTGCTCCTGTAGCAAGAATGGAAACAATCCGATTACTATTAGTCATAGCTGCTAATAACAAATGGGAAGTACATCACCTAGACGTCAAATCTGTATTTCTGCATGGAGACTTAAAAGAAGAAGTGTATGTTACACAACCCGAAGGATTTATAAAAGATAATGGAAAAGTCTACATATTGATAAAAGCTCTATACGGTTTAAGACAAGCACCATGTGCATGGAGCATAAAGTTAGACAATACCTTGAAGTCCTTAGATTTCAAGAAGTGCGCTTTAGAACAAGCTGTCTACACAAAGAAATCGAAAGACTCAATACTTCTAGTAGGAGTCTATGTGGATGATTTAATCATCACTGGCACATCAAAGAAAGAAATAGACAAGTTCAAAGCTCAAATGGAAGAAAAATTCGAGATGAGTGACCTAGGATTACTATCCTACTACTTAGGAATTGAAGTCACACAAACTGGAGGTGACATATCAATAAAGCAATCCGCCTCATGCAAGCAAGATCCTAAAGGAAGTTGGAATGCTAGATCGCAACGAAACTTTAATACCTATGGATCCGGAACAAGACTAACAAAGAACATCAAGAAACAATGGTCAACTCAATGAATATAGAAGCTTGATTGGATGCTTACGATATTTGCTACATACAAGACCCGACTTAAGTTATTCCGTTGGATTACTAAGTCGTTTATGCAAGAACCGAAGGAACAACACATGAAAGCTATAAGGCAAGTACTACGCTATGTTAAAGGAACAAAAGACTATGGAATCACCTACAAGCACAATGGAAGAAAACAGATACAAGGCTATAGTGACGGCGACTACGAGTCAACACTCAAGAAGACAAAGGCACTACTGGATTTATCTTCTACTACGGTGAATCACCAATCAGCTGGAGTACAAAAAAGCAAGCCACGGTAGCTTTATCATCACGTGAGTCCGAATTCATTGCAGCAACAGCAGCAACAACACAAGCATTATGGTTCAAGAGACTGCTTAGCAAGCTTACACAAACGGAAGAAGAAAAGGTTACAATACTGGTCGACAACAAGTCCGCCATCGAACTAATGAAGAATCCCGTATTCCACGAAAGAAGTAAGCACATAGATATAAAATACCACTTTATAAGAGAATGCGTTGAAAGAGAAGACCTACAAGTCGAATTCATAAGTGGAGAATTTCAGAAGGCTGATATACTGACAAAGGCATTACCGAAGATCAGATTCCTCACAATGAGACAACTAATTGAAGTCAAAGATCTGAAACAATACAATTGTGATTAAGGGGGAGAATATTGGTTTAATCACCATCGACCCATATTAACCCATCGCAACCCATAATGACCCGGTCAATGAAAGTCAACCTCAACGAAAGTCAAAGAAGCAGTTACAGAAACGGTTATGTAGCAGTTATACAATAACTGCCATATTCATTGAACCGACACAATGGTTTAAACATACCCTTTCATTCAGTATATATACTTGATACATTTTATGTAAAAACATGATGACAGATTAATAAGAACATAATTATAGTTTCATTTAATCCCTGCATTTTACTTGGTATACTTGTGATTTAACGTTAATACCATAGATCCCGTTTAAAGGCCAACAATTATCATCATGCTTATTATAAACTTGAGTTAAATATATCAATATTCGACAACCATATTTTTTCCTTTTTGTGCAGGTCTTAGGTGAATATGAAATTTGTAGAAGCAACGAGAATCGAGCTGCAATTAAGTGCAAGGGAAAACGTTGGGAGTTTATACTAGATCAGAGAAAATGTACTTGTCGGGTTTGGCAGGTTAAAGGACTTTCATGTGTTCATGCCGTGGCTTTCATTGTATCTTAAGGGATTATAACTGGGAAAAATACGTTGACGAGTATTTTAAAATTGAGAAACTTCAAAATGCCTATGCTAAAGAAATTGCTCCGATGTTAGCTATGGACGAATGGGTGCTCACAGAAACGGGGGAGAAAATATACCCGCCTATTATCGAAGGCCCAGCTGGATGACCAAGGAAGGTTAGAATTAAGCCACATGATGAGGGGAAAAAAGGCACAAATGTTCCTGATGTGGTAAACTGGGACATTATGAAAAGAGATGCAAGAATCCTGCATCTAAATATTTGGATCAATGTCAAGCTTCAACTAGTAAAAGGTTAGCTCTTCACCCTTTTTCCTGTTTTGATAAGAAATTTGCAACAGTTTTGAGTGTTACATTTGTCTTTTTTATTATAGAGGACGAGGAGAGAGTACAAAAGCTCGTCAAAGTAAGAAATCGAAGACGAACCATTGATGCTCATGCAACTATGAAATTTGTCACTGATGGATTTGTTAGAATAAGTATGGCCATACCCTCCTTTGTGATTTTTGGTTACTGTTGGATTTTGTTTAGTACTTGTGGCTTGATTGCGGATTTGAAATTGTTTGTGGAAGACTTTATTTTTGGTAGAGAAGTATGAACTGGTGCAAATTTTGGTTAGTTATTGTTAATAAAATATTCTCATCTCCTTACTCTAGTTGGTTCTAAATTGCTCGTGAACTAACGAAAAATGTATTGCCAGAGGTTTTTGATGTTCTCGAAGGTCTGGTAACTTATATCTTCTTGTACCAAATCATAAATATAGCAGCTTCTTCATGTTTCCTTTACAGTAGGTTTATTGGCTAAAACATCAATATATGGCATGGAATGAATATCATGAATAATGGCCTGAAAAGGATCTATTTGAAGGTCACAATTAATCTCAGTCAGTTGGTTAACAGGTGTTTCTTAGTGTAGCAGATGGCTTTGTACTTTAGAAGGAAACTAGCTTATAATTTAATCATCTATTCTGTGATAGTGGGCTTGGGATCGGCTGTCACATTATAATTGCTTCAAATAATGTTAGGAGTAATTATATAATGAAAGTTTCCTGCAATGGTTTTCTTTTTAGTGAATATGGTAATACAAGGTTGTCTGTTAAATAAGCTGATGATGGTAAGGATGTCCAAAGTTGAGATTTGAGGTTGATTCTAGAATTGGTGAAGGATATTTAGATGTAGTATGCTTAGTTTTGGTGTATGCACTATTCTTTATAAATAGTCTTAGATTTATGACATTTACAAAGAGGTGGACGGCAAACGGGCAATAAGCTGCGCCGCTAGCCTTTTTTGAATAGCAAAACTAATTCTTTTGAAAACTACATCTATAGATTTAGGTCTGTTTGGTTTGATGGAATAAAGTAGCGACGGAATGAAATGAATGTCGTAATGGAATAAATAAAGTAATGGAATGACGCATTACGGTTATAATTAGTTTGGTTATTATCATAGATTGGAATGGAATCGATAGTAAAAAAACTAAAATAGCCTTTGATGATATATATATATATTTTTTGTTTGGTGAGTAGTTAATAAAGGGCTTTTATGCAAATATGATTCCATTTCAAGAATGTAATGAGTGATTACATGAAATGATTCCATTTCAAGTAGTTAACAAAGGACTCCTAATGAATGAAAATGGTATGTTTTAATGTAATGAGTGATTACATGAAATGATTCATTGCAATTGAAAATTGTAAACAAACATAATTTTTCATTCCTTCGTAATGATCTTTTCCATTCCTACTCTCATTACGCCGTACCAAACACTACGTAGGAGTCATAATATTACTATGCATAACCTGTTGAAGTCTGTTGAGGAACTCTACTGCCTCAGGTGCATGGATTCATTTTGATTAAGATATGCTACGACACTCTTTGTCAAGATTCTTTGCATGCATGTTCTTTTTATTGTTGCTCCATGTTGTGAAAATGTCCACTTTATGGCATGTATAGTTCGATTATAAACAAGAAACTCATTACGTGACTCATTTGGTGAAAAGCATGAGGGCAAAATGGTCTTAATAAAATCCGATTGTAATAAAATATGTAAAATTGAGGAAATATGAAATTTGAAATGCGTTTTTAGGTATATGTGATATTTACTAGTTTATTCGGGTATACATGAAATTAGTTGTGTTTTTAAGGGGATCTATGAAATTCACCCATCTTTTATATCTTAAATAACGAGTTGCTGGGTGTACAAAATACCTTTTACCAAAAAAAAAATTATATCATAAATAAAACATAACTGAGTACATTTAAAAAAATTCTATTGAAAAGATTAAATATGATCAATGAAAGATTTTGATTTAGATATTAGCCAATTTATTGGCTAAAAGTCAAAATTAGACACCTGATTTGTCAAAATTGTCTCAAAACTTTTTTGTATTGACTAAAAGTCATAAAAACACACATGTTTGATATGAAAAGAAAAGGTTTATTTAAAATTAAAAAAGGTGGTGCGGTAATTTCAAAAACTTTAAAAGTTAAATGAAAAAAAAAATAGTTATATTCTAATTGGCCAAGAAAATTTACAATCAAGTACAAAACTTCAAAGAAGTTATATGTATTTCAGTGTAAACGAGTAGTTTGGTTGTCGCGCGAGCCATTACTATCAAAGCTATTGGACATCAATGGGTATCGGTGAAGCCAATTTAAGTCTAACATTTGCTCTAAATTATATTTGGTATTTAGCGCATTTTGGTGGAGCCGATTTGTAATAATATAATTTGGCGTTAATAGTGTTGCACGATTAAGAAATATAGATATAGACCACATACTTGATAGATGAAATATATATTTGGACTTTTAGAGCATTGAGGTCTTAGTTGTTATGGTAATAAGTAGATTTGCAAACTCTTGCTGCCAGTAAATTTCTTTCACAACCATATGTTATTTTGATTATTGTAGCTGATTATACAACTGTAATCTTTCACAACCATCTGAGTTTTTTTCACCCATTTTTCTACAAAAACACACTTGCAGTCAGGTGTTCATTGCCAGATGAAAATACCGAAGTCTTAATAGTTGTGAGTGTGCGACAACAATTCATAATAAAACACTAGCAGTATACCCGTGCGTTGACGCGGCGGATACCCTGAAATAAAATTTTCCAGTAAATCATGTATTTTAATTTATTATTTTCTTTTTGACAATAAATTTACGGATATAAAAAATTACATCTGACGTATTATTTCAAATCATTTACTAACGGCAGTGTTTTCATAATACAATTTTGATAATAATTTTTTTTACCAATGTCTTTACGTCGTTCATAATATTTTAGTTGATTTATATAGAAAAAACTCTGTGAAACCGACAAACCGAGTCGACCCGCTCAATCCGAAATCATAAAAGACGATAACCAACAAACCGAATGCAAAAAAACAAGAAATCGATAAACCCTCTTATCGCGGTTCAATTTCGGTTTTTATTTTTAAATATCATCGATTACCTGAATCGAACCGTGTTTTATATACAATAATTTTAAACAATTTGAGGTTGGATTACAAATATGTGCAGTAGGATTAGATAAAGGGACATGATATTTACACGGAGAAAAATGATCAGCACACGGCAGTTTATTGGGAAAAGTCTAATATGCCCTCACAATCTCATTTGATGTTTTTTTTTTGTTCCACCAGGTTCTCCTACCTCTGTAAGAATATGATCAACATTGAATCGAATCCAAAAAGTAAAAAACTGGGTTCCAAGTTCAGGACCATCCGCATGTGTATGTAATTTGTATGTGCGAGGAAATAAAATTGGATGATGATATAGTGAAAGAAGATGGAGGAATTGCACTTCAGATTCATTCTATCGAGGAGGTATTTGATTCCTTAAAAAAAAATAGTCAACCATGCATCAACTGATCAACTAAACTAAAAAATCATCAAATAAGTGACAACATTAGTGAAACTGTGGAAGTTAGGCACCCAATATTAATTCAATTAGAAAATCATATGTGAGATGCAATTGGAACATGGGATTTGGGATTTAAGAAGAAGCAGCAAAACAAAGATAAAAATAAAAAGGTTAGTAAGGGTATAAAAGTCATTACACGTTAAATTTCTGGGGAAGAAGTAAATTCCTCCGTGTAAATATCAACGCCCTTAGATAAATTATAGAGAAAAATATTTTTGAATTGGATTTGCTGACGGGTGCCACATTTTTTAAGATGTAAATGAATGGAATGTTTGAGTGTATTAAGTGAAAAATCATATTTAATTATAGTAATGTAAAAGTTTAATTAATGTCCATTAAATGCGTTTTTTATTCAAAAAGAAAAGTTTGAATTTATTAAGTACACGTTAAATGCATTTTTTATATTTTATAAAGTGCCCGATATGCACTCATTAGCACATCCCTTTTAATTTTTAGTTTATTATTCGTATTTCTTAAATTTTAGTTTTTGTGTTTGAATAGTTTGTATAATATGCTTTATTATTTGTAATATTTAATTCTTAGTTTTAAGTATTTTAGTGACATTATTTAGATGTAGTATGCTTAGTTTTGGTGTATGCACTATTCTTTATATATAGTCTTAGATTTATGACATTTACAAAGAGGTGCAAACGGGCAATAAGATGCGCCGCTAGCCTTTTTTGAATAGCAAAACTAATTCTTTTGAAAACTACATCTATAGATTTAGGTCTGTTTGGTATGATGGAATAAAGTAGCGACGGAATGGAATGAATGTCGTAATGGAATAAATGAAGTAATGGAATGACGCATTACGGTTATAATTATGTTTGGTTATTATCATAGATTGGAATGGAATCGATAGTAAAAAGACTAAAATAGCCTTTGATGATATATATATATTTTTGTTTGGTAAGTAGTTAATAAAGGGCTTTTATGCAATTATGATTCCATTTCAAGATGTAATGGAAACAAAAACAAGGGACTCTAATGAATGAAAATGGTGGGTTTTAATGTAATGAGTGATTACATGAAATGATTCATTGCAATTGAAAATTTTAAACAAACATAATTTTTTCATTCCGTCGTAATGATCTTTTCCATTCCTACTCTCATTACGCCATACCAAACACTGTAGGTGTCATAATATTACTATGCATAACCCGTTGAACTCTGTTGAGGAACTCAACTGCCTCAGGTGCAAGAATTCAATTTGATTAAGATATGCTATGACACTCTTTGTCAAGATTCTTTGCATGCACGTTCTTTTTATTGTTGCTCCATGTTGTGAAAATGTCGACTTTATGGCATGTATAGTTCGATTATAAACAAGAAACTCTGTTACATGACTCATTGGTGAAAAGCATGAGGGCAAAATGGTCTTAATAAAATCCAATTGTAATAAAATATGTTAAATTGAGGAAATTTGAAATTTAAAATACGTTTTTAGGTATATGTGATATTTACTAGTTTATTCGGGTATATATGAAATTAGTTGTGTTTTTAAGGGGATCTATGAAATTCACCCATCTTTTATGTCATAAATAACGAGTTGCTGGTTGTACAAAATACCTTTTACCAAAAAAAAATTATATCATAAATAAAACATAACTGAGTACATTTAAAAAAATTCTATTGAAAAGATTAAATATGATCAATGAAAGATTTTGATTTAGATATTAGCCAATTTATTGGCTAAAAGTCAAAATTAGACACTTGATTTGTCAAAATTGTCTCAAAACTTTTTTGTATTGACTAAAAGTCATAAAAAAACACATGTTTGAAATGCAAAAAAAAAAAGGTTATTTAAAATTAAAAAAGGTGGTGCGGTAATTTCAAAAACATTAAAAGTTAAATGAAAAAAAAAATTAGTTATATTCTAATTGGCCAAGAAAATTTACAATCAAGTACAAAACTTCAAAGAAGTTATATGTATTTGAGTGTAAACGAGTAATTTGGTTGTCGTGCGAGCCATTACTATCAAAGCTATTGGACATCAATGGGTTTCGGTGAAGCCAATTTAAGTCTAACATTTGCTCTAAATTATATTTGGTATTTAGCGCATTTTGGCAGAGCCGATTTGTAATAATATAATTTGGCGTTAATAGTGTTGCACGATTAAGAAATATAGATATAGACCCACATACTTGATAGATGAAATATATATTTGGACTTTTAGAGCATTGAGGTCTTAGTTTTATGGTAATAAGTAGATTTGCAAACTCTTGCTGCCAGTAAATTTCTTTCACATAACCATATGTTATTTTGATTATTGTATTATACAACTGTAATCTTTCACAACCATCTGACTTTTTTTCACCCATTTTTGTACAAAAACACACTTGCAGTCAGGTGTTCAATGCCAGATGAAAATACCGAAGTCTTAATAGTTGTGAGTATGCTACAACATGTATTTTGATTTATTATTTTCTTAATAGTTGTGAGTATGCCGCGGCGGATACCATGAAATAAAAATTTTCAGTAAATCATGTATTTTGATTTATTATTTTCTTTTGACAATAAATTTACGGATATAAAAAATTACATCTGACGTATTATTTCAAATCATTTACTAACGACAGTGTTTTCATTATACAATTTTGATAATAATTTTTTTACCAATGTTTTTTCGTCGTTCATAATATTTAGTTGATTTATATAGAAAAAACTTTGTGAAACCGACAACCCGAGTCGACCCGCTCAATCCGAAACCGTAAAAGATGATAACCAACAAACCGAATCCAAAAAAAAGAAATCGATAAACCCTCTAATCGCGGTTCAATTTCGATTTTTATTTTTAAATATCATCGATTACCTGAATCAAACCGTGTTTTATATACAGTGTAGTTTTAAACATTTTGAGGTTGGATTACAAATATGTGCAGTAGGATTAGATAAAATATAGAGAAAAATATTTTTAGTTGGATTTGCTAACGGGTGCCCATCGGACATTTTTTAAGATGTAAATGAATGGAATGTTTGAGTGAATTAAGTGAAAAATCATATTTAATTATAGTAATGTAAAGTTTAATTAATGTCCATTAAATGCGTTTTTTATTCAAAAAGAAAAGTTTGAATGTATTAACTACACGTTAATGCATTTTTTATATTTTATAAAGTGCCCGATAGGCACTCATTAGCACATCCCTTTTAATTTTTAGCTTTATTATTTGTATTTCTTAAATTTTAGTTTTGTGTTTGAATAGTTTGTATAATATTCTTTATTATTTGTATTATTTAATTCTTAGTTTTAAGTATTTTAGTGACATTATTTTATGCAGGAATTGTGTTTAAGTTTGTTTTACAATAGGCTTAACAATTTGTATTTTTCATGTGAAAAGTGTTTTAATAACTCAATTAATAATATTTATTTACCATATTGGTTGCTCACTACAAATTAACAAAGAGAGTTATTATATAGTTTTAGTGCTGTAAAGTATTGTACAACAAGCTTTTAGAGTTAAAAAACTTAAAATTAAAAAAGTGGGTGCTTCATCATTTATATAAAGTACTAGCAGGGTACCTGCGTGTTGCGGCGGCGGATACCCTGAATTAAAATTTTCCGGTGAATCATGTATTTTAGTTTATTATGTTCTTTTTGAAAATAAATTTACGAATATCAAGAATTTCGTTTAGCTTGTGCCCGTTGGCCCGTGCCTATTTTGCCCATGCCCGTTCGGGCTCGAGCCCGTTTCGCCCGCACCAGTTCGGGCTTAAGCCTATTTTTCCCGTTGACCGTTCGGGCTTGAATATCTATATAATGTGCTTTATTATTTGTATTCGTGACATTTAATGCAGGATTCCCGCGCGTTGCGGCGTCGGGTACCCTGAAATAAATTTTTTCGGTGAATCAAGTATTTTAGTTTATTATGTTCTTTTTGAAAATAAATTTATGGATTTCAATAATTTCGTTTAGCTCGTGCCCACTCGGGCTTGACCCCGTTTGGCCCGTGCCTATTTGGATCGTACCCATTCGGGCTCGAGCCCATTTGGACTGTTGCCCGTTCGGGTTTGAGTATTAGTATAATGTTCTTTATTATTTGTATTAGTGACATTTTAATGCAGAAATTGTGTTTAAGTTGGTTGTACAATATACTTGATAATTTGTATTTCTTGTGTATGAGGTGTTTAATAACTGCATTAATTGTATTTATTGACCAGTTAATTAATTAACTATATTAAATATCTTGACCATATTAATAGTGCTTTGTATTTTGTACATTAAGCTTTAAAACTTGTAATTCTTAAAATTAAAATTGATGAGAAAGATTATTAATAGTGCATTATGTATTGTACAATAGGATTTGTATTTTGTAAGTTTTAATTTTAAGTCCATGAAGAGAGAGATTTATTCATCTATTATAAGTAGTACTAGCAACGTACCCGCGCGATGCGGCGGCGGATACCCTGTGACTAAATTTTCTGGTAATGTGATGTTATGCGACCATACTTTTTTTAACAATTATTTTAGAAATAATAATAACGGAGATCTTGTTTAGTTTCCTTTCGTTTTCGAGTCTAACAAAAAAAAAAAAAAATCTTACAAAGTTAAAATGTTTTTCAAGAATGTAACGGTTCACTTTTTTGTTTTAGTCGAGTGAGTTATCGGTCGAGGGGATGAACCCTTCGTCAATTTTGGAGCTGACCGACCCAGTTCGACCCTCATGCTTCAATTGCGGCGACTCGGTAGGTGCAATGGCGACCGAATCGGTCGACCGACCATTGCGGGCAGCCTAATGGCTTTATTTTTAAGTGCTTGGCTTAGTAGCTTGATTAGATTGTACATTGTGGTTAAATGGTTATATATTTTGGTGAAAGGGTAAATTAAATAGTGTATTAACCGTATATGTTGAACAATGTTTTTTTAGTTTTATTTGTGCTTCAAATAGTTGTAACTTATGTTATTTTACTTGTATTTGCTTAAAAGTTCTATATTAGAAAATCTTAAAAAATTAATAGGAGGGAAGGTACAACATGCATTATAAGTAGTATAGATAGATATATATAGGTAAGGTGTAGCTATCATATACGGTTAATAAAGGGGTTAGATTCCGTCATATCAAAAAGGTCAACATTAATTACTATATAATCACAAGGTATTGCAGTATAGCACCAAGATGACAAATGTAATATCTATGATAATGATAGAAAAATCCATATGTTAAGAATATTTAGATATTGGATAACAAAACTGGGTAGAAAATACAAAGGCGGAATCTCATTCTAATCTGCGTAACAACCGACAGCAGCCTTTCAAAAGGTAGGAAGATGGGCTTGAGTAACTTTCAGCGCTTGAATGTCGTGCATTCTGTTCCCTTCTTGGGAGCAAATTAACAAAGAGAGTGATTATATAGTTTTAGTGTTGTAAAGTATTGTACAACAAGCTTTTGGAGTTATAAAATTTAAAATTAAGGGTATGTTTGGCGTAATGGGTTGGAAATTTGGAGTTGGGGTGAGGCTAGGGTTTTATTATAATGCAAAGTTGAAATTTGTATTTTTGTAGACTTTTTTGCAAATGGGATAGAAATGAGGCTTATTATTGCAAAATTACTAAAAATGATATAATTAAATAAGTTTTATGATATATGTTAGATATTTTGTGGGTAATTATGTAATTTATGGTTCATAAGCCGGGCTAAATTTTTAGCCACTTTTATGGGGCTAAAGTTTTAAGCCCTTTTAGGGGCTTATGATTTCATAAACTCACATGACAAACGAGACTTATTTTATAAGTCGGCTTATTTTAGAAGCCTGCCCCATAAGCCCTCCATAAGCCCTCCCAAACACACCCTAAAAGGAGGGTGCTTCATCATATATATATATATATATATATATATATATATATATATATATATATAGGCTCCGGTTCCATTGAAAGTTTTATTTTGAGAAGATTGAGAAATATACGTTTGAGCAAATTGATTCATGTTTTTGATATGATTCACAAGAAAACATCATTTTATGGTGAATCGAATCTATAAATCACAAATTTGATTCACAAATCATTGTTAAAATCGAGTTATGATGATTATTCATTAAATTTGTACAGATGATTCGAATTCTACATATATCGCAAAATTGAGAGATTTTAACATTGATTCAATTTTTTTTTACACATTTTGAATTTTAATAACATTAAAATGAGTTTTCTTTGAAAACATGAATAAAAGTTAAAATATATCGTTTTTGAAAACCTTCTCAATCTTCTCAAAATAAAACCTTCTCAATTGATCCGGATTATATCTATATATATATATATATATATATATATATATATATATATATATATATATATATATATATATATATATATATATGTATAGATAAGGTGTAGCTATCATAAGAATGTGTATTGTAAAAGCGGCAGAATAAAGGGTTATATTCCGTCATATCGAAAAGGTCAAGACCCAAACTAACACATACTAATAGTACAAATACAACTTCAAATTCAACATTAATTACTATATAATCACAAGGTATTGCAGTATAGCACCAAGATGACAAATGTAATATCTATGATAATGATAGAAAAATCCATATGTTAAGAACATTTAGATATATTGGATAACAAAACTGGGTAGAAAATACAAAGGCGGAATGCATAATCTCAGTTCTAATCTGCGTAACAACCGACAACAGCCTTTCAATAGGTAGGAAGATGGACTTGAGTAAATTTCAGCGCTTGAATGTCGTGCATTCTGTTCCCCCTTCTTGGGACTCACATAGTCGCTAAAGTCCAACACCCGTCTCTCATTCTGCAAATATTTGGACTTGAAAATATAAATCGAGCAAACAAATTAAAAAAAAAAAAATGATACTCAAAGCAGTTGGAAGTATACCTGCTAAAGTAACTTTGAGATTCCAATCGAAATGCTATGAACAATGATCAAGTGTTGATATCAAATGTATACAGGCACCAATCTCGACATGCCAATCCAGTAACCTTGGTGCTGATTAGTTAAACAAAACAGCAAGAAAACATAAGAAAGAGATAATCAAAAGCACTAAATTAAGATCAATAACTTAAGGAAATACAAGAGATAAATAGAAAACATTCTCACAGAATTTTAGGAATGAGATGGAGGCAGAAGGGATGGTTTGGACAAAGGAAAGTGGTGCTATTTATAGAGTGGCATCTGTGTTTGATTAGGGTTTCGGTCAAAATTTTTTTTTGGATATCGGCCCATTTCATCTACGGTTCTTCTAATTAAGGGGTAACAAGGTAATTAAATGGTTTGATTTTCTTTTTATTTTTTTGTGTGTTAGAAAAATATAATAAGTGTTGTAGTAGTGTATTACTGATCATTACAAATTTTGTTAACACAACGTAATATTAAAATATTTCTTCAGATTCTTCCTTTTTGTAAGTAAAATAAATAAATTGTATATAGGAAAAATTCAGATTAACATTTACAAGAACAATATATTGTTACTAGAATCTGGATCTTTTGGTTAATGTGTTAACTATAAGAATTTTTTCTTGGAACAGCTTTTCATCAGACAAATGCATAGTAACATGAAGCTAGTAGAAAAAGAGCTTCAAAGAATTACAAAGAGTTCAAAAGGCAGGAATTCGATTTTTAGTCCAATCAAGCCAACTGAGACATAATTTGTATTCCTATTTGTGATCCGCAAATACCAATGTATTAAAAATGTCTTCTCCAAGTGTATATTTGCGGGAAGTTTGGAAATAAAAACATATGTTGTTCTGGTACTTCCATATGCGCCAGCTGTTAGTTTGCATCACCTATCGAAACAAGTATTGATATGAGCCACAAGATGAAACAAGTCCCCCTATACAAATTAGTCACATAGAAAAAACAATATATTCACCTATAAGAATGCTTTTAATAGTAGGGAATGAGTGTTGTTGATGGGTTACAAAATGATGTATCCAATTCATCACATAGTACCTGCACTCCCAATAGTGACGTTGTTGGTTGCACTAAAAAAGTTGTAGTCGTTTTATAAGCATTAAAGAAAAGAAATTAAAAAAAAATTAAATACATGTATTGAATGAAATGATTTAGCTCAACGAGATTGCATTTCAAATTACCAAACGCCCAAAAGAAATTAAAAAATGGTAGATTGTTGTTAACCTTTATAGATATAATTGTGAATTATACATTAATGCAAAAAATTCTTACTTTTGCACAACATTGGTGAATTCGCATCTCCGATCGTTGCTTCCTTCCATATCTGAATCCAAAATGACCCCGATGTTATGTTGAGGTACAAATTATGAATAAACTTTATCATTGAAATGGGCAACTCATTATCTTCAGGTAGAAATTCAAGCACATGCTCTAACATATCCGTAAAACCTTTATCACTCTAACAATTAGGTGCCTTTGCGTCAAACATTCTCAACACTACACTTGGTCTAGTAATTTTTTTACACCCAGCATATAACGGTTTTTTCGCATCGACAAACAATTCTTGAAATTTGGCATGATTATTGTCATCTATATCACCCTTCAAATCATGTAACATATCATCTAAGTTATCATGACCACTATCGTACGAATCATATTTGTCATCCTCACTATAATCATAATCAACCGTACATCTATTTACTTCGATCCATCTAGAATTTTGATATATCTAGTACATTCCCTCAAATCCCCAAATATATGCATAAAATACAAAGTTGTAAAAGAAAGAGAAATCATATCGGTTTTTTCTTAAATACTCAAAATGTTAACAACATTCACATCCTAAATGAGATAAATTATCTAAAAGACAATCCTAAAATGGGGGAAATCCCGAATTAATATCCATTAGATTAATGTCGGATGGCTATTTCACTAAGAGAGAATAATTTATTCTTTATTTGTACTAAATGAATTTCATAACAACAACAACATTATTTGTGGTTTGAAAAATCATTGAAAGTTACTTGCACGGGTCAATAAGCTAGTAGCATGTTTCGTGTGTTAAGTTATTTACGAGAATGGTTCTACAAATACAAAGAAGTTAACAGAACAAAGATTCGTATATCTAAACATATATATAGTTAGTTGCAATTCGTGTACATGTGGAGGTAAGAAAAGAAGAACATTATATGAAAATCCAGTAAGTAAGTATAAGAAGTGTTAAATACCTTTAGTTGTGATTTGAAATCTACTATATCTAAAGATTCAGCACGTTAATTTAATGTAGAAGTCTTGATGTGCTAAAATCGTGTAGTACACAAACAACTTACAGCTCCACAAAATATTTATTCAGCAATTGAATGTAAAGGGATATGAAAACAAACCATTCTCAAGTTACAACTACAATTACATGCCCATATTTATTTTCTAGCCCGATGTGTATTTAACCACAACAAAAGATCTCAGCTTTTACATTTCGTGATATATGCAAGCAACCCATCATTGATCTTTATCAATTAAAAAAAAACGAAACCAAGACTCCAAGAACTCAATCATTCGAAAAACAACAGCAACCACATATCTTTCTGGAAGACAACCTTCTTTATTATCCGAAAAAGAAAGAACGAGATACTTTTGTTCGGTTTAACAAGAAACGAAAAACACAAACACATCAAACAATCACCTAGCCGAGACCCTTGAAAGATCTTGAAGCCGTGTTCATCTTTGTTCACTTTCTAACAGAAAGATAACATCCAAATTATTATTTTATGTATTTTTTAATTCCAAAAATTCATTATATCAATATTGTAATATAAGATATCTAATATACCCTTTAATTTAAGATCATTTGAGCACAAAAAATTCTTTACATACCAAGGGATCAATCTCTACCTTCCATTTTTATTTGATATAATGGATGATATTAATCCCAACAATTTAAAAAACTCACTTTTATTATTTTTTTAAATATTAATATCTTTCAAACCGTTAATCGTTAACCGAAAAAATGTATCATTGTGGCGAGCATTTAATTATCTTTCTGTAGATAGACACTTTGATATACATTTGACAATTTTTTTGTATTTTTCACTTTTTTTTTTATTATTTTTTTTTATTATTATTATTTTTACATTACTGAAATTCACATTAATAATCATATATGATTAAACACTAATTTGAATCATACATGTGATATTAGTGTAAAATCACATATGACATACATATCATATCACATGTGATATTATATATTATATATGATTTAACACTAATATCACATGTGATATTCAAATTAGTGTTTAATCATATATAATTTTTATGCAAATTTCAGTAACATAAAAAAACGTAAAAAAGACGAAAAAAAGTGAAAAAAACGATTTTTTTTTTCTTTTTTTAAAGTTTATCAAAATGCCCTTCTATAGAAAGATAATTAAATGCTCGTCGCGACGGTGTAAATATTTTCGCTTAACGATTAACGGTTTAAGAGATATTTAAATTATAAAAAAATATGTGAAATAATAAAATGCTTTTAATCTCGGCCATTGATTTTTTTTCGATCGATGGTGGAGATGAGTCTCTTGGTATGTGAGAAAAGTTTGGTATGAACTCCCTCTTTTCTTATTACATTTCATATTTCATATATATCCTCCTAAGATTCAACAATATTACAAAGACCAAATACAAAAAAACTATCTTATTTTGATTTCACAGACCATGACTCCATTTACAGGGACTGACTTGTGCAACACTTACTATCTTCATCATATGCCACAACCATCCAATAAAGTAAGCTTGACTTGTGCGGTTATCACGTAATTAGGCTCATTATCATCAGCATGTGTTTGATAATCTTTTGGACAGAAGAGTACCCATCTGGCGCCTCTACCCACTCAAAGCACTTGAAGTACTCATAGTTACTCTCAAGACATATTTGGCTCATACTTGGAGCTCGTAGAATCGAACTACCAAAAAATGTTAGCTTCTCAAAGCAGTTTGAGATTCCAATCGAAATGCTATGAACAATGATCGAGTGTTGATATCAAATGTATACAGGCACCAATCTCGACATGCCAATCCAGTAACCTTGATGCTGATTAGTTAAACAAAACAGC
This sequence comes from Chrysanthemum lavandulifolium, assembly GCA_022545495.1. Lineage (NCBI taxonomy): Eukaryota > Viridiplantae > Streptophyta > Magnoliopsida > Asterales > Asteraceae > Chrysanthemum > Chrysanthemum lavandulifolium. The sequence continues at coordinate 246,279,359 of CM040240.1, forward strand.
AAGAAAACATAAGAAAGAGATAATCGAAAGCACTAAATTAAGATTAATAACTTAAGGAAATACAAGAGATTAATAGAAGAGGTTCTCACAGAATTTTAGGAATGAAGATCTTGGTGGGTGTGGTTGCCACCATGAGAAAGTTGGAATGAGATGGAGGCAGAAGGGATGGTTTGGACAAAGGAAAGTGGTGCTATTTATAGAGTGGCATCTGTGTTTGATTAGGGTTTCGGTCAACAAATTTTTTTTGGATATCGGCCCATTTCATCTAGGGATTTCCTGAAGGGTAACAAGGTAATTAAATGGTTTGATTTTTTATTTTAGTTTTTTATTTGTGTGTGTTTAGAAAAATACAATAAGCGTTGTGTAATAGTGTATTACTGGTCCTTACAAATCCGGTTAACATAACGTAATATTACAATATTTCTTCAAATTCTTCCTTTTTATTTATGGGTAAAGGGTTTCTCCGGCAAATGTATTACTCCAAAAAAACGTTTAAGTACAAAGGATATAGGTGAAGTCCCATATCTCACCCCGTTACATAGGCGATAAAGCTTACATAACATGATACTTCCTATCCTTTAACCAAGAAAACAAATCACTATTCACTAGATTACATTTTGACACCCACCAAACACACAATTACTTCCTACCACGACCTTTAAGCTTGATATCATACAGGTCACATAAAGCATCCAATTTCCGTGGTAAATCGTAGACCTGATCCGCATAGTCATCATAATAATCTTCAAGCTCATGACCGCCACCAGTTGATGCGAGAAAATTAGCCATAGGGTTATCCGGCTCCAACACCTCCTCGTCATCACTGTCAGAAACATCCACATCCCATACCTTAGAGAAAGGGTTACCGACTTTAGTAGAAGAAATATGCGGAGAAGAAGAAGAACAAGGCTTAGTAGCCACCACATGCTCCTTCTGTCCGCTTCCGCTCCCATCCTTAGAATAACTAGTCGTAGCAGTCATACCATATGCTAAAAAAGTAGCCATATCGTTATCACCATATACAACCTCATCTTCACTATGATCATCTAGATAATCGACCTTTTTTAGAGGATGACCATCATTATCCACAAGAGTTGCTTTCCAATCAATAATTAGCTTTTCAAGTTTTCCAATTTTCTCAACAATATGAGTAGAAAAAGGAATACCATTCTCATCAGTATAATCCATATCAAGAGCAGCGAATGGGTTGGGTGTAGCAACTGTCGTCCCACTCGTACTTGCCTCATTAGCGATTTTCTCTTTATTAGTAACCGGCTTCTTTGACACAGCTTGAGGATCAGATCCCTTACTTTGAACATTTGTTGTAACCGCTTTAGGTTTCCAAATTTTGGGTTTATTGAGTCGAATACCCATAATAGGTCGTGATCGATCAGTCTTGCCTTTATTCTTCCGGTTCTGAACCTCAATGAAACCCTCCTCATTCGTATCCAAATAAGTCGACACAATGTGGAGGTTGCCATTCATATTCCACATTAATAGTAGCAAACGTGTACTTACCGGGTTCCTTAATAACAAGAATTGCAACGACCACAACCTCCAAGAGAAACATTTACAAGAACAGTATTGTTATTAGAATCTGAATCTTGTGGTTAATGTGTTACCACAAGGTTTTTTCTTGGAACAACTTTTCATTAGACAAATGCATACTAACAAGAAGCTAGTAGAAAAAGAGCTACAAAAAATTACAAAAAGTTAAAAAGGCAAGAATTGGATTTTTGTCCAATCAAACCAACCCTATTGTTAAGAATAAGTTTTTAGTTGGAAGCGAGACATAATTTACTATTCCTAGTTGTGATCCACAAATACAAATGTTAAAACATACGTTGTTCCTAATAGTTCCATATGTCATAACTTATGCCATGGCGGCATTTGTTTGCACAACATTTTAATTATCTCGTAATCGCCAACAAAACAAATGAAATTACAAGTAAGACTCATGCACTAAGATTTCTCTCATTCATAATGATAGATGCTTTGAAAGAAGAAATACGCAATACGAATCCGTGAAGTATTGTTGACACCGCTTTTGAGATAAGTGGGAAGAAGAAATGTTTCCAACGCTTTTTATTTCACTCGCACCTTGTACGAGAGGTTTTATTTTAGGTTGTCGTCCTTATCTCTCTAGATAGTTGTCATTTGAAAGGGAAGTTCACAGTGTACTAGTTTCACCGCCACAAGTATTGACTATGTTCCTATTATTTTCAACTTTAAGAAATATTTTCGTGCTACTTTCTCTTACTATAATCACCTCTCTACCTCTAAACAATCAAAGTGATTGTATGATAACCATCATGTTCATTGGTATGCAATCGAGCTTATAAAGGATGAGAGAAATGCACTTGTCGAGTTTGAAGTGTTTTTCTTGAAAGGAGGCGTCTAAACAATCATGATTCGCTCATTGGTATGCAATCGATTTTTTCTTGAAACCGTAATTATCCTTAATTTTCAATCGGTTGCCTAAGTTGTCTTTAGATCATGTTTTCCTGCAACTATTTGTGTTTGGTTGTGTTTAACATTTGTTTTGTCATCACCAATTCAAATTTGTTGCTGGTTAATTTGTTCTAGAACGTTTTAGTGCTATCATTTTTTAGGGTTTCGGCAAATCTGATTCTATTCGATCGTTTTCCAGGTTAATGGTTCATCACTCATGTCGATTTAATTATCTATGTGATTATTAGATCGACCTAGTTTTCTTGGTATGATCTGTGTTCGACTTTGGTTTAATGATTATAAAACCTTTTTAGTTTTCTTTGTGGTCGGTTATGGTTGGGATCTGCTGTTCTAAACGCATAACGAAATCCTAAGTCTTTTAGGGTTTGGTTTCTTCTTCATTGTGTATGTAAAACTTGTTTAGGGTTTTTTTGGTGATTGATGCGGCACGTTGACCCGTTTTAGGGTTGGTTAGTCGATTGCATGTTTTATATCATATGTTAGTGATTATGTTTGTGGGTTTTGAGAGATGTAAGTCAAGTTTTAGGTCTCCTTCTTCAAAAACCCTAGTTTTTCGTCAAAGACCTAATGCATATAGATACATAGTTTGGTCTTGTGATCGATATTGCTGGAAGTTAGGGTTTGTTTAACCTTATTATCGTCCCATAACAGGTCCTCATGCATTGTGCTGTTGTTGGATTGTTAGTTGGGTGTGGTACATGCATGTTCCTAACAAAAGATGGCTGATTTTAAGCTACTGGAGTTCCCTCTACTAGGTTGGTTTGGGTGTTGGCTGGTGTGTAATGGTGCATGCTATATCGGTTTGTATGTGCAGGTTTGGTCTTAAACCTGATGGTTATGTCCTTGTTGTGACCTTGGCGTGCTAAGGTTTGAAGCTTTTGACGGTTTGCAAGTTGATGGAGTCACATTACTTGAGGCTTCTTCATGGAAGACGATTTGGACTACTATGATGATTTTGAAGGCTCAAGTTTATTTCCTTGAGTAGTGCAGTGATGCATGTTTTACTGACCAGGTCTTAATATTTATAGTGTCTCGCTATACCTATGGTCTACCCTAATGCACTAACGGGGCAGTGTACCCGGTCGTGTGTAGTGTAGTAAATGGTAAAGCCGATGTCGTCCCAAGAGCTATGTGTGTCGGATAATTACTAAGTCTAATTGTCACAGAATTTAAATGGTTTGAAAAGGTTTTAATTAATTAAACTACTAATGCAGAATATAAAAGCAAATAAGTGGTAAAAGGAATTCAATAGAGAAATAGTGGTGCTAACCTAGTTAATCCGCCTAACTAGTTATATCTATGTCTACTACTTCCAATTACTTGGTGGGGTCAAATTCGAGAGGACAACATTTGGTCAATTCACCTAACCTATCAAGAAAGATCCCACCACAGGAGAAATCGGTAGCACCATCATAAGTCCCTTGTTCTGGTCCCTAAGCCGAGTCATTAAGTACCGCTATATGCTAGATTCTAAATAGTGAGTGCCCGCCGTTAGGAACTTAGACACTACACCCCCAATTCTTAAGTTCATCCAAACGATAGGTGATCGGTTGGTCAAATCGCACAAGTAGAAAGGGTCGTCAGTTGGTCATATCTTACCCTTCCGTCTCGATCCGCTCACCTAGGGTCGGGTTGGTCATATCTCCTAGGCAATTGGCCTCTATCGCCATTCAAAACTACTAAACCGGGGTGACTACCAAAGAACTATGCATGCATACACTTAGAAATAGTTGTACGGAGTAAAGGTAAACGTAAACAAAACAATTAAGGAATCATAACTAGGCTAGCACCAAAGGGTGCTTAGCAGCTCATATTAATCATGCACATCAATTCAATATTCAAAGGTACGAAATACATGAATTGAAAGTAAAAGAAATAATAAACGCTAAAGCTTATCGTAATGGTGTGACTTCTCCTTGAAACACTCCGTATGCTTCCTAGACCTCCTTGAGTTTTTCCCACGTTCTCGAGTGTTGTGTGTGGAATGGGATGCTTTGAAATGCTGGAATTCGTGGGGTATTTATAGGCCAGGTCTGGGTTACGGCGTAACCAATAAATGAGTTACACCGTAACCTTCTATTTCATCGAAAATGCACTAGATCTGCTAGTTACGTCGTAACCTTATAAATGGTTACGCCGTAGTCTTCAATAAACACAGTTACGTCGTAAGTGATGTTGTAGTTACGGCGTAATTATCATCGGCGTGGAACCTCTTTTGACCTAATGGAGTTACGTCGTAACCTTTGGGAGGAGTTACGCCGTTACCTCTTGATAAGTTAAACTTCTGGGTCACGCAATAGTTACGGCGTAATGTGAGAGATGAGTTACGCCGTAACTTCTTCAAAATAAGCATACTGTGATAAATTTTTAGTAATGTTTCCATTTCCGCGTCTCTTTAGCTCCAATGCTCGTGATTTACCCGAGAGTGTAAAACAATGGAAAACAAGCGTAAATCCATACAAATGATATAAATAACGAGCATTAACGTGGGAAATTGACACTTAATATTCAGGACTATTTGATGTTATCAAATATCCCCCATGAACTCTACTTGGCCTCAAGTAGACCTTATTAGATAGATTCCTAAAAGATGTCTCCCAAAACACGGAAAATATGAGTTTAAAATCCCTTATGCTAGAATAAAACAAAGTGAACACCTCACGAAAGGGAACAAACACTCAAATCTCTCAACTATTCTAAGTGTCAATTTTTGGGTGATCACTCAATTGCACAGTCATAGCATGTATTCTATCATAAGCTTGGCAGTTACACAAATCTCCACCACTAGAGTTAAGGGCTAAAAAATTCTCGAAGGCAATATAGGTAGACACGACAAAGGTTAAGGGGTGACTCGTCATTACTAACATGTCACGATGAAGTGGACAAAATCAATGATAGATGACCAAATCCATGGCCAAGACACCAAAGATTGCTCGCTGCATCACCTAGACACGCTTCATGACTAAAAGGGTAGGATAAGACATGGGATATATAATAGGTGTAAAAAGAAAAACAAGCAGGTAGTCTATATCTACAACTAAGTCATCACCACTTACCGTCCGCCCAAAGTTTAAGCTTAGAAGTCTAGAAACCGGATCATGAAATGCAAGGTAGATGTGTCATTAGAGGACGTCGTGATGGGCACACTACCTTTCTTCTTCAGTTGGTATAACTCCAACTCCAATCTTCCAATGTGACCGAGGTGGCCTCCTCGATACTAAACAATAAAGCTCATACTATAGTGCTTATAATATCGCACTTTACAAAATCATAACTCAATCAACTATTTTTTTGAATCATAACATGATAACATAACATCCCCCCACTTGAGATGAACAATGGGAATTCGGGGGGTCTTCAATGATCTTCATAATTGTTGTCGATGAAAGCGTGATTTCCAAACCTTTCCACTTGAACCTTGAACTTAGGCAAATTATGACATCCTAGTTACAAATAAAGACTACAGGGTAGGCTAAGGTGTAAGGGTGTAACGAACCAATATAATGAGGTGACAAAATGAAAGGAATGGCTCGGAAGGTGTATCTTGCACTAAAGGGAGTGCACCAAAAGGGTTTCACATGGGGTCGAAAAGTCGAGGTGACTAATCGATAGACTCACAATGGTAGGTGTTTGGGTGATAATCCTATAATCGCCTTCTAAAGCGAAAAGTCCAAATACATCGAGCTAACTCAACATACCTCGTCTATGGTCTCGAAATGATGCAAAGGCCAAGTTCTAAAGTTTACAAGCTACCGGCACACTCATAATTTGGTGGATTTGGGGTAAAATATTGGAAACGGATAAGGCTAATATCACCATGTAATATCAAGGGTTGTATGTGCTTGGCTAAGGTCTAATCTAGTTAGGTTCGGAAAAACATGTCAAAATTTTAAAAATGGCATAATTTTTCAAAATAAACTAGAAAAATGAGGACGAAATAAAGTTCAAAAGATAATTCTACTCCCGTCCCCCCACTTGAATTGTACAAAGTCCCTTTTTTACTAGATATTAAAATAAAGGTGAAGAGAAAGGTAGAATTAGAGGGAGAACTTCCTTTAAATTTGCTCCATAAAGTAGAAGGCCCACGAGAAAGGATCGTGCCTTCATTTAAGCGTCATGAACAAACTTCAATCCCTGAAATTACAATACGGACAAGCATAATTCTGAAAATAAATAAATAAATAAATAAAATGAAAAACAAACCTAACTCACTTTCGTAAGAATCACGGTTGCATTTAGCGAATGTAACAAGCCTTTTAAACCACTTGGTGTCCCAAGTGGACGAGTGAAGTCTCGTGAGGGTTTACAGGAACATACCCACAAAGTTCATTTAAAACTAATACAAGGTTCTTGTGTTTTAAAATGAAAGAATTAGAGCGAGGGAGAGTTACGTCATAACTCATATGAGAGATTACGCCGTGGCGGCAAAACTGGTATGAGTGTGAAGCGAATAGTTCTGGCGTAACCACCGAGGTGGTATTACGCCGTAATTGGTAATGCGACAAGAAATCTGCGCTAAAATATTGGTTACGGCGTAATCACCAAGATGAGTTACGTCGTAACTCTGTTCAGATCAGCAACTGCAGTAGTAATTACTTCATTGTTTCCTGCAAAAATGGTTAGAAACACAAAACCCAACATAAATGAAAATAAAAACAAAAGAAAGGGATAATTCGGGTTGTCTCCCGAAAGAGCACTTTTCTTTATTAATGAGTCTTTAAGTTAGACTCAGAGCCGCGGGGCTCCTATGGGGGCCTTTGAGCTTGCCCCACTTCTTTAATTCGTTGGTGTTCATTCATCCAATTAGCAAGCCCTTTTTTTCTTGTTGAGTTTTTGAGCCCAAATGTTCCCAACTTATGTGAAAGCCATTTATCACATGACTCTCCATGGTCATCATCTTTAATAATATTATCAGTAATCCTGACGTTTGATCTTGTTCCGCCTATAATGTCAGTGATATGGTTGCACCCATACTGCTTGATTAGTTCCTTAATCAATTTCGAGCTTCCAAGCTTTAATTTGTACCAATCTTCCAATGCTAATTGAACATCATGTTCCTCTCCCTTATGAGGTTAAATCCATTCATTAGCTTTTCTTACACATTTTTGAGGATGAGTAAATGGTGGCCATGCCGATTCGCAATCCTTGGTTGACATCGAGTTGCAAAAATGTTTGTTAGGACTCAGAGTTTCCTCAATGCTTTGAACAATTTCATCCTGTTTCTACTTACAATGGTAAACACTTTCTTTATGATTATTAGTAATAGGCTTAGAGTGTAGAGTGAGGTTTAGTGACTGAACATTATTAGAGATTTTAGTTTTTTGTTTTAAATGCTCATTCATACTAAAAGTTATTCGCTCTTTTTCGGTCCCCAAGGAAATTTGTCTTTCAAAAAGCATAATTTGAGCTCTACAAGTGGCCAGAAAAGGTCTTCCAACAATCAAGTTGTAAGCATCCCGTTTGTCCATGTCAATAACTACAAAATCAATGGGGAAGAAAAATTTTCCGATTTTTAAAAGCACATTGTTCACAATCCCCCTCGGTACAGCCTTAGAGGAATCCGCCATTTCAATCATAATAGTTGTTTCTTTTAAATTGGTAAGTTTGATTTTTTCGAATAAAGTAGTTGAGATAAGGTTAACACCAACCCCTAAATCAGCTAATGCGGAATCTTAATGTTACCAATAGTGCAAGGGAGAAGAAAACTTTCCTGGTACTGCAGCTTCTCAGGAAGTTGGCTTGGTAGGAACTCGTCTTCTTCAGCCTTATCATCTTCTTTTAGGTAGTTAATCCCCGAAAGATCATTAGTGATAGCGGATGTGCATTGTTCTTTCTTTGCTTTATCCTGTGCAAATATGGCTTTGCAGGAAGTGGCTTTAGCATTACTTGCTGCGAGGTTCTTAGCTAATTGCCCAATTTGTATTTCGAGGTTCTTAATTGCAGTATCTTGGTTACGTAGGTTCATATTGGTGTCCTCCTTTACTTTGACCATCCATTCCTTGAGTCTATCTTCCTTTTTTGACGATTCTTCAATGTGTCGATGCATTATTTCTTCAAGGCTAGGTTTAGGAGGGTTATTGTTGATTTTTGTGTAGAACCCAGGGGATTTTTCACGGTACCTAGGTCCGTGATTATTGTAGCTTTTGAAAGGGAATTCTTGTCCGTAGTTCACTTCACCGATCCTTTTAACTTCTTCATTGGAGGAACATTCTTTAGAAGGACGACCCCCATCTCGCTCTACTTGAATGGAATGAAAATTTTCCTTGAGCTTCTCATTTCTCTTCCAAGGCTTTCTAATTTGTTGTTTATTGCTGCAAGGCCCTCAATATAATTACTTTTACTACGGTTGCTCCCTCCATTGTGCCATTTGTGAGAATGATCTGCCATTTTTTGAATAGTTTCTAAAGCCACGGTGGGTGTCATACTAGGAATTGGCCCTTGAGAATCAATCATTTGTCTTGAAGAGATGTTCAGTCCCTTGTAAAAGGCGTTCACTTTTTGGTTGGCTGTTAAGATCGTGAGTAGGGCACTTGTATAACAATTCGTTGTATCTTTCCCAAGCTTGGTATAACGTTTCATCACCCTCTTGCTTGAAGTTATGAATTTCTTCCATCTGTTTGGCCATCTTTGATGGAGGACAATATCTCTGAATGAAATATTTTTTTAAGATAGGCCTAGTGTTGACAGCCCCTGCAGGTAATCGATCGACCCATCTTTTTGCAGCTCCCGTAAGAGAAATAGGGAATAGTCGTAGCATTATAGCATCTTGTGAGACTCTGGGGATTTTGAATAGGCTGATAATGTATTCGACGTTGTCTACGTATTCATGGGCATCATCGGTGATGCTTCCAGAGAAATGGTTTGCACGCAATTCCCTCATGAATTGAGCATCTTTTGCAATGGCTGGCCTTACTATTCCTGGCCCTTGTTCATCTCTTGTCAACGCCAAATATTCCTCAAGAGTGAGGTCATCAATGTTAACAACTTCCATGGTACCTGAAAACGTGAAATATGATTGTGAGAAAAGTTTAAAAATGAAATGAAAGACTTAATTATTAATCCTAATATAGCTCCCGACAGTAGCGCCAAAAACTTGATGCAGAGTTTCTTGACTGTGTCTTAATATTTATAGTGTCTCGCTATACCTATGGTCTACCCTAATGCACTAACGGGCAGTGTACCCGGTCGTGTGTAGTGTAGTAAATGGTAAAGCCGAGGTCGTCCCAAGAGCTATGTGTGTCGGATAATTACTAAGTCTAATTGTCACATAATTTAAATGGTTTGAAAAGGTTTTAATTAATTAAACTACTAATGCAGAATATAAAAGCAAATAAGTGGTAGAAGGGAATTCAATAGAGGAATAGTGGTGCTAACCTAGTTAATCCTCCTAACTAGTTATGTCTATGTCTACCTACTTCCAATTACTTCAGGTGGGGTCAAATTCGAGAGGACAGCATTTGATCAAATCTCCCTAACCTATCAGCAAAGATGCCACCACAGGAGAAATCAGGCGCACCATCATAAGTCCTGTTGTTCCTGGTCCCCTAAGCCGAGTCATTAAGTACCGCTACATGCTAGATTCTAAATAGTGAGTGCCCGGCCGTTAGGAACTTAGACACTACACCCCCAATTCTGAAGTTCATCCAAACGATAGGTTATCAGTTGGTCAAATCGCACAAGTAGAAAGGGTCGTCAGGTTGGTCATATCTTACCCTTCCGTCTCGATCCGCTCACCTAGGGTCGGTTGGTCATATCTCCTAGGCAATTGGCCTCTATCGCCATTCAAAACTACCGAACCAAGGGTGACTACCAAAGAACTATGCATGCATACACTTAGCAATAATTATGCGGAGTAAAGGTAAATGTAAACAAAACAAGTAAGGAATCATAACTAGGCTAGCACGAAAGGGTGCTTAGCAGCTCATATTAATCATGCACATCAATTCAATATTCAAAGGTACGAAATACTTGAATTGAAAGTAAAATAAATAATAAGCGCTAAAGCTTATCGTAATGGTGTGACTTCTCCTTGGAAACAGACTCAGTATGCTTCCCTAGACCTCCATTGAGCTTTTTCCCACGTTCTCGAGTGTTGTGTGTGGAATGGGATGCTTTGAAATCTTGGAATTGTGAGGTATTTATAGGCGGTGCGGGTTACTGGCGTAACCAATAAATGAGTTCTGCGTAACCTTCTATTTCATCGAAAATGCACTAGATCGCTAGTTACGGCGTAACCTTATAAATGGTTACCGTAGTCTTCAATAAACACGGTTATGTCGTAAGTGATGTTGTAGTTCTGGCGTAATTACCGGCGTGAAACCTCTTTTGACCTAATGGAGTTACGTCGTAACCTTTGGGAGGAGTTCTGTTGTAACCTCTTGATAAGTTAAACTTCGGGTCACGCAATAGTTACGGTAATGTGAGAGATGAGTTACGCGTAACTTCTTCAAAATAAGCATCTTGTGATAAATTTTTAGTAATGTTTCCATTTCCGCGTCTCTTTAGCTCCAATGCTCGTGATTTACCTGAGAGTGTAAAACAATTGAAAACAAGCGTAAATCCATATAAATGGTATAAATAACGAGCATTAACGGAGGAAATTGACACTTAATATTCAGGACTATTTGATGTTATCATGCAACAATCCTATTTGTAGTCATTATAGTTTATTAGTTCATTTTGGCAGTTATAAGAATGGTGTGTCATTCTTATATATATAGTATTGATTGTAAGTTGCACATGTTGTGCATGTCAGTTTCCCTAATCAGGTTGAGATGGGGGATTCACCCCCATCCTTTGTACTTCAAGGTTTTTGGTGTAATGCATTTTACCAGGGTGAAAAATCCCTTTTACCCAAAAATAAATTGCTCCGATTTTAGCTATGGACGAACGGGTGATCACAGAAACGGGGGAGAAAATATACCCGCCTATTATCAAAGGCCCAACTGGACAACCAAGGAAGGTTAGAATTAAGCCACATGATGAGGGGAAAATGGCACAAATGTTCCCGATGTGGTAAACTGGGACATTATCAAAAGGGATGCAAGAATCCTGCATCTAAAGATTTGGATAAATATCAAGCTTCAACTAGTAAAAGGTTAGCTCTTCACCCTTTTTCCTGTTTTGATAAAAAATTTGCAACAGTTTGAGCATTACATCTGTCTTTTTTATTATAGAGGACGAGGAAAGAGTACAAAAGCTCGTCAAAGTAAGAAATCGAAGATGAACCATTGATGTACATGCAACTACAAAATTTGTCACTGATGGATTTGTTAGAATAAGAATGGCCATACCATCCTTTGTGATTTTCAGTACTGTTGGATTTTGTTTTGTACTTGTGGCTTGATTGCGGATTTGAAATTGTTTGTGGAAGACTTTATTTTTGCAAAATTTCGTTAGTTATTGTTAATAAAATATTTTCATCTCCTTACTCTAGTTGGTTCTAAATTGCTCGTGAACTAACGAAAAATGTATTGCCAGAGGTTTTTGATATTCTCAAAGGTCCGGTAACTTTTATCTTCTTGTACCAAATCATAAATATAGCAGCTTGTTCATGTTTCCTTTACAGTAACTAAAGCATCAATATATGGCATGGCATGAATATCATGAATAATGACCTGAAAAGGATCTATTTGAAGGTCCCAATTAATCTCAGTCAGTTGGTTATCAGGTATTTCTTAGTGTAGCAGATGGCTTTGTACTTTAGAAGGAAACTAGCTTATGATTTGATCATCTATTCTGTGATAGTAGGCTTAGGAGCGGCTGTCACATTATGATTGCTTCAAATAATGTAAGGAGTAATTATATAGTGAAAGTTTCCTGCAATGGTTTCCTTTTTAGTGAATATGGTAATAGAAGGTTGTCTGTTAAATAAGCTGATGATGGTAAGGATGTCCAAAGTTGACATTTGGGGTTGATTCTAGAATTGGTGAAGGATATTTAGATGTAGTATGCTTAGTTTTGGTGTATGCACTGTTCTTTATATATAGTCTTGGATTTATGACATTTACAAAGAGGTGGACGGCAAACGGGCAACAACTTGCGCCGCTAGCCTGTTTAGAATAGCAAAACTAATCCTTTTGAAAACTACATCTATGGATCTAGGTGTCATAATATTACTATGCAATAAACCGTTGTACTCTGTTGAGGAAATCCACTGCCTCAGGTGCAAGGATTCACTTTGATTAAGATATGCTACGACACTCTTTGCCAAGATTATTTGCATGCACGTTCTTTTTATTGTTGCTCCATGTTGTGAAAATGTCCACTTTATTGCATGTATAGTTCGATTATAAACAAGAAACTCTGTTACAGGCGTGACTCATTTGGTGGAAAGCATGAGGGCAAAATGGTCTTAATAAAATCCGATTGTAATAAAATATGTAAAATTGAGAAAATTTGAAATTTGAAATTTGAAATGCGTTTTTAGGTATATGTGATATTTACTAGTTTAGTCGGGTATATATGAAATTAGTTGTGTTTTTAAGGGGATATATGAAATTCACCCATCTTTTATCATAAATAACGAGTTGTTGGGTGTATAAAATACCTTTACTCAAAAAAAAATGTATCATAAATAAAACATAACCGAGTACATTTAAAAAATTTCTATCAAAAAGATTAAATATGATCAATGAAAGATTTTGTTATCGATGTTAGCCGATTTATTGGGTAGAAGTCAAAATTAGACACTTGATTTGTCAAAATTGCCTCAAAACTTTTTTGTATTGACTAAAAGTCATAAAAACACACATGTTTGAAATGCATAAAAGAATTTATTTAAAATTTAAAAAGGTGGTGCGGTAATTTCAAAAACTTTAAAAGTTAAATGAAAAAAAAAGTTTACTTAAGTGGACCCCCCATACCACCCCAGATAAAAGGCAAAATAGTGTATTTGATGGACCTTTACATGGCCATTGAATGCTTGGGTGGATACCTACAAGTATACTTTTCAAAAGGTTTTGGTCAAGGAGCAGAGATCCTAGGTTTATCCTATCATGATGGTGAAGATCTCAACAATAATTCCTACATAGATCATAACTCGTCAAGGCATCACAAACATGGCCAAGATCAGATTAAGAATTCGCATCAGAGCACAGGTTTGAGGAAGCCATTGAGAAGATTTCAAAACAACTTTCTGTTGAGACAACAGAAAAGGGAAATGGAGGAAAGATTGGGAATTTGCATAAAGAAAATCACCCAAGACTGCAAGAACATGTTAAAGAAGAAACTTGAAGAAATCAAGGACTTCAACCAATCACTCCAACAGTCTCATCATGTTGTCTCACGACATAGATTCATAAAATATAGATGTTTCAAGTGCAAGCAAGAAGGGCACATTATAAAAGGAGTGAATTACATAAATCGTCCTTGTGGTTTGCTATAAATTACGGATCTTGTCCACATGGTTTTTAGCGGGTTTCGTCCACATGGTTTACAAAGTTCTGGATCTTGTCCCCGTCGGCCGGTCCCAAAAAGGACCTCCCTTGCAAATACTTTCTAACGTGAGGGCTAACGTCATATTTTGGTGTTAACGATCGGAGTTAATTACATAAATCGTCCTTGTGGTTTGGTAAAAGTTCGAATCTTGTCCACATGGTTTATTATAATATTTTTTAAAAAAGCTGTTTTTCTTTTAAAAAATTAATTTTATTAAAAAAAATTAAAAAAAACAAAAAAAAAACTTTTTAATTTTATTATAAAGCGAATGAAGGCGTATAAAAAGCGTTTTTATTGGTTCTCTATTTTACGTTTCATTTGTTTTTATACGGTTTCGTTCGTTTTTGTATGAAAATGTATGCAAACATTTTGTACAAAAATATGCGTTTTGTATGAAAACATTTTTCATACAAAAGCGAGCGAAAAATGTGCGTTTTCATACAAAAGCGTACATTTTCATACAAAGCGTACATTTTAAACAAAAAAAAGCGTGCGGTTTTGTTTAAAATGTCGTTTTGTATGAAAATGTACATTTTAAACAAAACCGTCGTTTTAAAAAAACGTTTTGTATAAAAACAAATGAAGCGTATAAACGGACAAAACCGTATAAAACGTTTTTTATACGGCTTCATCCGTTTATAATAAAATTCAATAAATTTTTTTTTTTTTTTTTTTTTTTAATAAAATTAATTTTTAAAAGAAAAAGCAGTTTTTTTAAAAAATATTATAGTACATTTAAACAAAACCATACATTTTAAACAAAAGCGTGCATTTTAAACAAAACCGTGCGTTTTTTTGTTTAAAATATGCGTTTTATATGAAAGCGTCGTTCGTTTTGTATGAAAAATGTTTTCATACATTTTCATCTGAAACGTACATTTTTGTACAAAATGTTTTCATACATTTTCATGCAAAAGCGAGCGAAACCGTATAAAAACAAATGAAGCGTAAAAATAGAAATCCGTATAAAAGCGTTTTTTATCGCCTTCGTTCGTTTTATAATAAAATTAAAAAGTTTTTTTGTTTTTTAAATTTTTTTTTTTTTTAATAAAATTAATTTTTTTAAAAGAAAAAGCAGTTTTTTAAAAAATATTATAATAAACCACGGGGACAAGATTCGTAACTTTTACCAAACCACAAGGACGATTTATGTAATTAACTCGATCGTTAACACCAAAATATGGCGTTAGCCCTCACGTTAGAAAGTATTTGCAAGGGAGGTCCTTTTTGGGACCGGGTCGACGGGACAAGATCCGTAACTTTTGTAAACCACGGACGAAACCCGCTAAAAAAAAACCACAGGGACAAGATCCGTAATTTATAGCAAACCACAAGGACGATTTATGTAATTCACTCTTATAAAAGACTGTCCTAGAAGGAAAATGGAGGAAGAAGTGGGACCCCAAGATGTTCCAAGTGACTATTCAAAAACATCCTCTGCACATCACAAGTTTCAAAGCCCTACTGTAAGTATTAAGTTTCCATAATTAATCCACTTTTAAACCAAATGCATATTAAAGGGTACTGATCAAGAAAAGTGGGACAATATATGGTACATAAGCAACCATATAAATATGGATGTTTGTTCAAGAGTAAATTTATTCTGCAAACTAAAAGAGAAGTTATTTGTTGGAAAAATAGAAGAGGAAAACAAACTATTCTTTACCTATGGTATTGAGGAAGTAATTGTCAAAAATGAAAATGGGAAATATCTAATCCCACGAGTTCTCTTCACCCCTGAATTATCCTTAAACATACGTTTTGTTGACCTACTTGAAAAACAAAGGGTACAAGTTCTCTATAAGAACAATACTTGCACAATGCAATACATGTTTAAAGATCCCAAAAATCATTTTTTCAATGAAGACAGTCTTAGAACCAAGCATAATGAGTTCCTAGACAAACATTTTGAAACCTTAGATGCATCTGTCAACCCACCTTTAGAAGAATCTGATGAGATTGAAATCAAAGGAGTGGTTTACTCTACTAGAGTCACCACTTTCAATGATTTCATTAACTTTTTAAATCTCATTAGTCAAGATAAATTGGTTAGTCATAAATGGGAGTATTTTAGAAAAAAGGTTTGTGTATGTCTTAACATGGTTCTATGAAGTTTGGTTAAATGGACCCTTGCCTGACCCTAAACCACCCCAAAGTATACCTCTAAAAAGGTTTTGGTCAAGTGGCAGAGATCCTAGGTCTATCCTATCATGATGGTGAAGATCTCAAGTTATGCTACAACAAGTACCTTGATGATCTCAAAAGTTATCATAACACTAGCTAGAGTGCATAAATTGGGACAAATGTTTGTCCCAACCAAGGCCACAATCAATGTGGATAAAGGAAAGGCTTCATACTGCCTAAAAGTCAAGATCAGATATGTATGCATCTACAAGAATGAAGAACATCTCAAAACTTGAACATTTTGGCATAAAACTAGAAGATGAAACTAAAGATGGCAAATCATACAATCATCCTCAATATGGTCTAAGCAGCAGACCAAACAATCATAGAATCAAGGAAGAAACAAAGAGCACTTCAAGTGATGACCTTGTCATCATAAACTGAAGAAATCTCTGAATATAGAAGAAGCACAATCTGATGGACATTGATCATAGGAGGGTGACTGTTGGAATCCTTGTTAAGATCAATTATCCATCAGAAGAAGTTCATCCCATAGTTAACTTAGTTACTGATTTTATAGTATAGTTTTTAAAAGACAATTACAGTCCTATTTATATATGTAAGTCTGCAAATTTCATATGGGTTGGGCCTTTTATCCCAACACGACCCATAATGGAAAAGCAATTAATATTGTTGACAGTTATTTTTGAAGGTTGTGTCTGTTATTTCTCATGAACCGACACAATGGCACCCCTTGGAAATGTATCAATAGTTCACTTATATAAGACAGTTATCAATCAATCAATAATATAAAAAAGTTAGTTACTTTAACTTTCCCTTCATATTTGTTTCTATCATACTGCATATTTTTGCATACATTGACTGCACTTAAGCACATTACACAACCAATGGCCAACACTAATTCCTACATAAATCATAATTGGTCAAGGCATCACAAACATGGTCAAGATCAGATTAAGAGCGAAGTCTTAATAGTTGTGAGTGTGCGACAACAATCCATAATAAAACACTAGCAGGGTACCCGCGCGTTGACGCGACTGATACCCTGAAATAAAAATTTTCAGTGAATCATGTATTCCAATTTTTTGACACTAAATTTACGAATATCAAAAATTACATCTAACGTATTATTTCAAATCATTAACTAATGGCAGTGTTTTCATTATAAAATTGTGATAATAAAATTTTTATTTAGAATGTTTTTTCGTCGTTCGGAAAATTTATTTTATTTATATAGAAAAAACTTTGTGAAACCGACAAACCGAGCCGACCCGCTCAATCCGAAACCGTATAAAATGATAACCAACAAACCGAATCCAAAAAAACAAGAAATCAATAAACCCTCTTATCGCGGTTCGATTTCGGTTTTTATTTTTAAATGTCATCAATTACCCGAATCGAACCATGTTTTTACAGTAGTTTTAAACCATTTGAGTCTAGATTAGAAATATGTGCAGTAGGATAAAGTATAAAGAAAAATATTTTTTAATTGGGATTTGCTAACGGGTGCCCATTGGACATTTTTAAGATGTAAATGAATGGAATGTTTGAGTGTATTAAGAGAAACATCATATTTAATTAAAGTAATTTAAAAGTTTAATTACTGTACACTAAATGCATTTTTTATTCAAAAAGAAATGTTTGAATGTATTAACTACACGTTAAATGCATTTTTATATCTATATCTATACTATTTATAATGGAGGGATGACCCTCTCTCCTATTTATGTTTTTAATGTTTTTAAGATTTTCAAAATTAAATTTTAAGCAAATACTACTATGTAAAGCACAATGTCCAACTATGTAAAGCACAATGTATTAATAAAACAATAGTTTTCCTACTATACAATTAATACACCCCATCTCCAATTAATACAAAATGTAAAGCATAATGTACAAACCTATACTACATTATCTATACTACTTATAAATCATTTAGCACCTTCCCTCCTATTAATTTTTTAAGACTTCTTTTTAAGCAAATACAAGTAAAAAAAACATAATTTACAAGTATTTGATGCACAAATAAAACTAAAAAAATAATATTCAACACATATATTTAATATACAATTTTATTCACCCTATCACCAAAATGTGCAACTATTTAACTACAATATATAATCTAATCAAGCTAACAAAATATATTTACAACTAACTCAAATAACGAAACGATGCAGCTTTGATTTAATGGTCCACATCCGAATTCAAAGATAAATATATTGTAATATAATACTACAACATCAAATCCTTTAACAAATAGCAAGACACACTTGCTGATTTACAATAATTTAAGAAAAATTAAGCTAAATAAAGGTTTTCATTCATAAATCAACCTCAATGTCACTTCATTGGCCACCAAATCAATAATAAAAAACACAAAAGGTGTGAAGAAAACAAGATAACAATTAAGAGCAATCGACCTCAGACCCTTTGTTCGTCTTCCTTGGTCAAAAAAAAAAAAAAAAAAAAAAAAAAAAAAAAAACAAGAAGAAAAGAAAACAATCAAGATCTAAAAATAAACTTGTTTCATTCTTTCCTTTTTTCGGTTTAAACAAAAAGCAAAACAACAAACCTTACCCAAGACCCCAGTTAAGAGATCTTGAAGCATGATACAAAAGTCAGTTGTTGGTTGGAAGAATCGAGCAAAAATGTTAGAATTTTTTTTTGTCCGTTAGGTTAACAGAAAATAAGTGTCATATGTGTTTGCGATTAGAGTGTAATTTAGGATTAAGAAGAGATCTTTTGTTTTAAGAGTAATTGTTTGGGTGGCTGCGTTTGGATAGAGAGAGGCGAATGAATGTTATTGATTTAGGGTTTGTTGTAATGTTAAAAAATAGGGCATTCAGTTTCTTATTACCCTACATGTTAGGTTTAGTAGTGATGGATTGAATTGCTAATGGGCCTGGCCTGTTTTCATTAGTTAAGCTTAATTTTTGGTATAATATTGGATTATAGTTTGATTTGAGCTTTGAAATGAGAAAATGACTAACTTTTCGGGTTATATTTGAATGAAGAGATCAGGATAAATCCTTATCAAGATTCATTATGAATGTCAAAAGGCAATAGTTGTTTTGGTTCTTCGCATAACAAGATAACAATTACTTAAAAAGGTTTTAGTGTTCGGTTATCAAGGGTAAGAAAGGGACGAATTAGGAAAAGAAAACAAGATTTTATTGTTTGAGTGTTGCATTTGGATTTAGGAAAAGAAAATAGGAGATCTATTTAAACTATTTGTAATTATACTACTGTTTTAACTAAATTTACTTTTATTTGAAATTAATTGTTAAAAAAAAATATGGCCCCCATAACATCATAATGCCAGAAAAATAGTCACAGGGTACCCGTCGCGGCATCGCGCGGGTACTCTATTAGTTTTATAAAGTGCCCGCTAGGCACTCATTAGCACATCCCTTTAAAGTTTTAGCTTTATTATTTGTATTTCTTAAATTTTAGTTTTTGTATTTGAATAGTTTGTATAATATGCTTTATTATTTGTATTATTTAATTTTTAGTTTTAAGTATTTTTGTGACATTATTTAAAGCAGGAATTGTGTTTAAGTTGGTTATACAATATGCTTAACAACTTATATTTTTCATGTGAGAGGTGTTTTAATAACTCCATTAATTATATTTATTTACCATATTGATTGCTCACTACAAATTAACAAAGAGAGTGATTATATAGTTTTAGTGTTGTAAAGTATTGTACAACAAGCTTTTGGAGTTATAAAACTTAAAATTAAAAAAGAGGGTGCTTCATCATTTATATATATAGTATATATATAGACTAGGTAATTCTTGTAGGCCGTGCTAAGCACGGCCCAACATTCATGTTTTTTTTAAGGGATCTCTGCAACTAACCTACTTGATCTCGATGTCGAAGCTAATCCAATATTTAAGGACTTGGATCTCAAAAGACATAATATTGCAAAACAGTAAAAACATATGATGAATGGGTCGAAAAAACCATGTCTTGTTGCACGAAGCTTCGTTGTGCAACTTTGTGATCGAAGCCTCGCTATTATGAAAAAAAATGTCTTAAATATGTTAGTGTTATGAAGAATGTGTTCTCTATTATTCTTCGTATTACAAAGCACCTGTAAGTGTAGTCTCTTTTGTTAAGTTACAAAAATATTTCGTTAAAAAAAATTACAAAAAATATTGTTTGGAAAACCATCCCAATAGGAAAAAAAATAAAAACATGAAATATGTCATATTTGTTATTGTTAGTCAACAATTTATGAGAACATAGTCCATAACATCATATTTTTTAACACACCATGATATGTTCTTCATGTACGTGTCCAACAATCTAAATCTCGGTTTGAATGTTTGATGGGACAATAGCTAACTGCCCACCCCTCCCCCAACCCCTAGCCAACCTCTAGTTGTGATTTGAAATCTACTATATCTAAAGGTTCAATACGTTAATTTAATGTAGAAGTCTTGATGTGCTAAAATCGTGTAGTACACAAACAACTCACAGCTCCACACAATATTTATTCAACAATTGAATGTAAACGAAGATGAATAAAAACCATTCTCAAGTTACAACTACAATTACATGCTCATATTTATTTTCTAGCCCGATGTGTATTTAACCACAACAAAGGATCTCATCCATTTCGTGATATATGCAAGCAACCCATCGTTGATCTTTATCAATTAAAAAAAACGAAACCAAGACTCCAAGAACTCAATCATTCGAAAGACAACAACAACCACATATCTTTCAGGAAGACAACCTTCTTTATTATCCAAAAAAGAAAGAACGAGATACAACATTTTTTATACTCATTACTTTCGTTCGGTTTAACAAGAAACGAAAAACACGGATACATCAAACAATCACCTAGCCGAGACCCTTGAAAGATCTTGAACCCTTGTTCATCTTTGTTTTTTGGGTAAAGGTTTCCTAGTAAATATATTACTCCAAAAAGCATTTAAGTACAAATGATACGAGTTAAGTCCCATATCTCAGCCCGTTACATGGGCGGTAAAGCTAACATAACAAGACACTTCGTATCCTTAAAACAGTAAAAAAACCACTACTCAATAGATTACATTTGACACAAAACCAAGCATAACCTAACGTCTAGATTGCTTACTACCACGACCTTGGAGCTTGATATCATACATGTCAGAAAAGCATCCAATTGCCCTGGTTAATCATAGACCTGATCCGCATAATAATCTTTAGCCATAGGTTTATCCAGCTCAAGCACCTCCTCATCATCACTGTGAGAAATCACATCGCCCCATTTAGATAATGGGTTACCCACCATAGAATACGGAGAGGAAGACGAACTAGGCTTAGTAGCCGTATCATGTGCCTTTTCTTTCAAATCAACCTTTTTAAGAGGTTTACCATCATCATCCACAAGAGTAACTTTCCCCTCAATAATTAGCTTTTCAAGCTCCTCAATTTTTCCAACAATAGGGGTACTAGTGCTACCATTTCCACCCTTAGCGAGCTACCATCTTTGGTCAAGTCAACAATGACACTAGGAATATCGGCCTCATCGGTATCAACCATATTAAGAGCATCAAACGAATTTGGTGTAGCAATATTCGTCCCACTTATACTAGCCACTTGATTACTCTTTTCCTTTATAGCATCCGGATTCTTTGACACAGGCTGATACACCTGCTTCTTATGTTTAGAAGGGCTAAATTTAACCCCTTTTCCCACCTCAATACCACGAAATGCCTTCCTTTGAGGCATTTGGAACCCTTCACTCTTTTGTGCTTGATTTTTAAGATCAACAGGCACACGTTTGAGACATTGGGTCTCATCATGGCCAAAAACCATACAAACGCCACAAGGAGGTGGTTTCCACTCATATTCCACTATGACAGTATGCAATACCTCCCCTTCACCATCCCAACTTGGCATAGCAATAACCATTATCCCCTTAAGCTCCCGATCCGCCTTGATGTCAATCAAAGCTCGAGCATAATCAAAACGCCCCCATGACTGTAAACACATAGAGCTCGTGTATGCATCAAGCATAATAGCGGTACCGAGTTTGGTAGCCATGGCACTCAATCCATCTTCAGTAAAAGCAGCAATAGGAATATCATGTAATTTCACCCAGACAGGAATCGAACCCAAGTCCTCTTTAATAAAACTTGTCCTGGGGTCCACTTCTTCAAAATAATAGGAATAGATCGAATAAACCAAGGTCCATTCTCTAACACTCCATTTAATCCCTCAATAAAGGCAAATTTGAAGAAAAATAAACCCTTAGAATTCATCATAGAACGTACCACACCAAACTTCTTCCATGCATTCTTCACATAGTTATCAACTACGGGAAATGCAACCCTCTTTCCAATAAAATACCCGAAAAGAGTATTATCAAACTTAGAATTAGCTTCCAAGACAGATGACAAAGGAATTTTTACCTCGGCCTTCTCATTAAGAGGCTTGCCCGTATCAAGAGCGAAAATTAACTGCGGGTGTGATAGATCCCACCTTACTTGCAAATGTAGGAGCTTTCAATCCATCATTGACACGCTCATCCCCCTCCTTAGTCACATTCGGATTACCAAACAAAGCCACCTTAGGCATAGAAGTTTTAAAGGATTTACTTCCAGCCATATCATCAAGATTACTAGCCAAAGTAGTACGATCATAGGTGCGATTAAGAGAACTAACACTAGGGCTGTTAGTCTCCATGCTAAGACTCTCAACTCCAGGTGTAACGACACCTGGAACCTTTTCCGGAGTAGTCTCCTTTAATGATGAGTAGTTATCAGCACCACCAAAGGCATGTTCCAACATTCCCCCACCTTTATCCCTCTCTCCATCATAAATAAATCACAACAATAAGACCCTCAAAACCGCATAGAGACCAACGACAAGATCACAAACAAAAAAAAACCCTAATCACTTAGGGTTACCAGCGTTTTAATCTTGATAATTTACGAAATGATCATGAAGATAGCATGCAATATTACTTATGTTGTACTTGAATGAACAATTTAGTATATTAAGTCCCAACAACACCGACCCTCGAATCGATTGGATAATATTAAATAATAGGTAGCATGCAATCGAAGACAAACCAAAGCAAGTGAATACCAAAAGTGAATGAAACTAACCGACCCACTAAATCAATTTAACAATGAAATCGTAGGAATAGGATGAATAATGATTAACCGATTAAAAATTTAGGTATTCGAAAATCGCCGAGTTCGCTTTTAGGGATTCCAAACACACCACCATATGGTTGTGTTCATCTTTGTTCAGTTTCTAACAGATAGATAACATCCAAATTATTATTTTATGTATTTTTAATTCCAAAAATACATTATTGTCAATATTGTAATATAAGATATCTAATATACCCTTTAATTTAAGATCATCTGAGCACAAAAGATTCTTTACACACCAAGGGATCACTGTCTACTTTCCATTTTATTTAATCTATGGATGATATTAATCCCAACAATTTAAAAAACTCACTTTCATCATTTTTTTCAAATATTAGTATCTTTCAAACCGTTAATCGTTAACCGAAAAAAAAAAAAATATCATTACGAACATTTAATTATCTTTCTTTAGATAGGCACTTTGATATAATTTTGACATTTTTTTTTTCACTTTTTTTAAGTTTTTTTTTGTTATTTACATTACTGAAATTTTCATTAAAAAACATATATGATTAAACAATCATACATGTGATATTAGTGTTAAATCACATATGATATGTAATATCACATGTGATATTAGTGTAAAATGACACTAATATCACATGTAATATTCAAATTAGTGTTTAATCATATATTTTTTTTATGCAAATTTCAGTAACATAAATAAACGTAAAAAAGACGAAAAAACGTGAAAAAAGATTTTTTTCTTTTTTTGAAAGTATATTAAAATGGCCTTCTATAGAAAGATAATTAAATGCACGTCGCGACGGTGTAAATATTTTCGCTTAACGATTAATGGTTTAAGAGATATTTAAAATATAAAAAAATAGGTGAAATATAAAATGCTTTTAATCTCGGCTATTGATTTATTTTTAGATGGATAGTGAAGATGAGTCTCTTGGTATGTGAGTAAATTTAGTATGTAAAATAACTCCCCCTTTTCTTATTACATTTCATATTTACATATATATCCTCCTAAGATTCAACAATATTACAAAGACCAAATACAAAAAATCTATCTTATTTTGATTTCACAGACCATGACTCCATTTACAGGGGACTCAACACTTACTACCTTCATCATATGCCACAACCATCCAATAAAGTAAGCTTGACATATGCATACTAACAAGAAGCTATTAGAAAAAGAGCTACAAAGAATAACAAAAAGTTCAAAAGGCAAGAATTGGATTTTTTGTCCAATCAAGCCAACCGAGACATAATTTACTATTCCTAGTTGTGATCCACAAATACGAATGTAAAAACATACGCTGTTCCAGTAGTTCCATATGCGCCAGGCATTTGTTTGCATCACCGATACCCAAATCCTTCAGGTAATCGTTAAACCCCCACCAACTAGCAACCATACACCATAGTGAATTCGCAACAACATAATCGACAAAAAGTTGTTGTGATGTGTCAGTTATACCGACACAAACAAGGCATAAAACAGAATGTCAATCAATGCAGCGCGTGTGCGTTGATCGAGATTGAAACTTGTGGGAAACCTATTGGTTAGCCAAACGCCACATGTTGATACTAATCATTTGATTTTAAGACTATCGTTACCCTATCGTTAAGAATAAGTTTTTAGTTGGAAGCACCTCCATTTGATTTTAAGGCTTAAGGAAAGGCGTATGTGTTGGAAAATTTAGTGCACTTGTGGGATTAGTTCACACCTTGTAATGGGTTAGGAGGTACGGAGTGTACACCCATAAGGTCCATGAACACCGACTCTTATAGTGGTTTGTATTGGTAGTCTTGGTGAAAGTATCGCTTGGTGAAAGTCTTGTTGGTGAAATCCGCTCGGAAAGTATCGCTTGTGGTTTCCATCGATAAGCGTGTTTCCACCGATAGGCGAGATTTCCACCGATAGCAATCGTGAAATCGATGCTATGAAAGTATCGATAAGCATGTTTCCATCGATAAGTCAGTATTTCCACCGTAAGTGAAAGTACCGCTAGTGGAAAGTATCGCTTATGGAAAGTCTCGCTAAATGGCGCTTACAACTTCTTTATGACCACATTTAATTGGTCATGTAACCACTAACGGCTATAATGGGGATAATTATGAGGCTATTAATGGCCGATTAATACTCATAATTCCATTGGAATAGCTCAAGAGTAACCTCCTATATATAGGAGATCCGAACATGCATGAGGACACACGTAAAACGTAAACACTTACTAGCGAAAGGGTTATAGAATTGTGCCTAATTCTCTAAGCGCATTTGGTCTTATCCCAAGTAGATATTCGTGATACCCGCATTAGGGTCGAATAGTTTACTTTGGAAAGTGATCACGATTCCAAGTGATATCCGTAACCACCTAGTGGTATTGCTACCGTCATTGATTGTCTTAACCTGCTCGGGAGATACCCACCAACAATCAAAGTAAACTATTTTGTGATAATCAATGGCAATCACGCAATGAACACATGGCTTCAAACTTTGCCAAGCTTGATAAGTTTGAAGGGTGGACTTTAGGAGGTGGCGTAAGAAGATGCACTTCTTGTCGTCAAGCATGAGTGTGGTCTATGTCGACTACTCCAATTCTCGATGATGGTGATGATGCTACCGTGGAGCGGTCGGAGGAGGAGCAAGTGGGAGAATGATGACTACATATGCAGAGGTCTTATTCTGAATGGTATGTCCGATTCTGCTTGATATTTATCGAACTTTGAATCTTCCAAAGAACTATGGGATTCGTTGGATGCCAAATATATGGTGAGGATGCATCAAGTAAGAAGTTCTTTGTTAGTAATTTCACAAATTACAAAATGACTTATTCAAGACCGCTTATGGAACAATATAATGAACTTCTTGGAATACTTGGAAGGTTTACACAACACAATATGCACATGGATGAGGCTATTTCGTCTCTCTTGTGTTATTGATAAACTCCTCCTTGGAAAGATTTCAAGCATACCTTGAAACATAAGAAGGAGGAGTTAACTCGGTTGAGTTGGGCATCATCTGCGCATTGAGGAATCTCTCAAGGTGCAGGATAATGACAAGCCAAAGAGTGGCAACATTGTTGGACCATCTCATGTCAATATGGTGGAGCATAACAACTCCACCGTGTACAATGACAACAAAGGCAAACGTAAGTATCATGACAACAAAGGGCGAGATCCTAACAAGAAGGCAACACCTACTTGTTGGAAATGTGGCAAGACCGGTCACATTAAAAGGACCGCAAAGGTGTTAAAATTAGTGGTAAAGCCAATGGATCGTGCACTAATGGTTCGGGGAGTGGTGGTTCACCCAACTCACCGAAAGGATGATGATGTTGCGTGGTGGGTTGACTGGTGCAACAGATTCATGTGTGCAAAGATAGAAGTCGGTTCAAGACTTATGAGTCATGAATGATGGTTCTATTCTTCACATGGGAAATGAGTCAATGACCTTGGTGCATGGTCGTGGTTGTGTAGATCTTAGGTTTAGTTCGGAAAGATTGTAACTTTGTTTAATGTTATTCATGTTCCCGATATAAGGAAAACTTGGTTTCAAGTAGTGTTTTGAATAATCATGGATATAAACAAGTTATTGAGTCGATAAATTTGTGCTTTCTAAGCATGGTGTTTTTATTGGTTTTGGTTATTTATGTAATCAAATGTTCGAGCTTAATATTACCACTCGACAGTGTTATTTCACTTTTGTGACCACATATGATCGTGAGTGATTCTAACCTTTGGCATGCTAGACTTGGTCATGTTCACTATAAAAGGATGCAAGATATGTCTAGGGATGGTTTAATCCTCGCTTTTGACATGGACACCGAAAAGTGTAAAACTTGCATGTTGACCAAGATTACCAAGAAACCCTTTCGTGGTGTTAGTCGAGACTAAGATCTTGGAGCTTATTCAAAGATGACTGTGTGATTTGCATGCCACTCCTTCTTTGGAGAATAAGAAGTACTTTGTGACATTTATTGATGATGCTTCTAGATTTTGTTATGTTTATCTATTACATACCAAGAATGAAGCATTAGATAAATTCAAAGTGTTTAAAAGCGAAGTTGAATTACAACTTGGGTCTTTGATCAAA
>CM040240.1:246306720-246333485 GCA_022545495.1 Chrysanthemum lavandulifolium
AATTATATAAAGATAATTAGTTGTCATACATATTTCCCTTGTATGAGGAATATGGCAATTAAAATTTTATAACTCTTTCTTTATGATTACTTTTTGCGAGGACGGTGTGTAATCAAAAGAGTTATGAATCTATATAATCTTTATATAGTATACAAAATTTAAGCAATCCAAGTTTGGATTGGATCATGCATCTAGAAGTTGAGATCTTGAATTTAATTACAATATGATTTTGATTAAATTAAGATGACTCTTGAGTACATCTGACATTAACACTGCGTTCCCCAGTTTTATTTTTGAAAGAAGAGAAAAGAAGTGGGAAGAAAACAAAATAAATTCGTGTTCCCAAGTTTTTTTTATGAGAAAAGAGAAAAAAAGAGGAGAGGAAATTTGGCTAAACTTCTCTCCAAAACTTTCTTCCCAAAAGTGAGATGATTTGGAGAAAAGTTATATTTGGAAGCTTTTAATAAGTGTAATTACTTAAATAACCTAATATAAAACATAACTTTTGAATATAATAAAGGATATAATTGTAAAATCATCGGTTATCTTTTCTTTTCTCTCCTAACTCGGGAACATAACATAAAAAATTAAATTTCATTCATCTCCTCTTCTTTTCTGCCAATTTTTAACTCTTCTCCTCTTTTCTTTCATCTCAAAAACTTGAGAACAGAGTGTAAGTGGGAGCATTGTATTTTTCCTTAAAATTTATATGTTGAAGATATCATTCCATTTAAGCTAGATATTGATCCTTAAGCTTGGATTGAAACTTCACTTGGAATTTAAGAAATAAAACAAACAACCTTGAAATAAATGTTTATTTGGAATAAATAAATGCGTAAAATTAAGTCCAACACAAATGCAATATATCATTCAAGCAAGT
Organism: Chrysanthemum lavandulifolium; assembly: GCA_022545495.1. Lineage (NCBI taxonomy): Eukaryota > Viridiplantae > Streptophyta > Magnoliopsida > Asterales > Asteraceae > Chrysanthemum > Chrysanthemum lavandulifolium. The sequence continues at coordinate 246,307,601 of CM040240.1, forward strand.
TTTAAATGGTGTATTTCACTTGAAATAATTTATTACATTGATAGAAACCTTATGTTTTTAACTAAGGATTTATCATGTATATATTATATTGTGTATAGGATTGATTGTTGCTTTTGTACAAGAACAAGATGAGCTGACAACAACAATGTCTAATTGAGAGTATTTAGATTATTGTTAATGTAAAAGTTTACGAATTATAAAGCATAGTGTTGTATAAGTACAATGATGCTAGAGGATTATTTATACAAGTTGAAGTAGGAATTTATCTTTTATGATAAATCTTCTTACTAGATATGCTCAATGTAGAGCATTGTTGCATTACACATTAAGGAATAAGAATACTTTACATTTTAAGAAATTGTAAAGATGACTGTCAGTATGTCGTTGACTTCTAATACCTCATGCAAGGTAGGGCGACATCTATATACTATGATTCTTGCAATAGTATGAGCATATGAGATAAGACACTCATCATTTATATTTTAAATCCTCACTATATGTGAAATTTGAAACAAGTATTCAGAAAGTTTACTCAAATGACTATTTAGTTTTTCTTGTAGAGAAAGGTTGAGAATGTTGGAAACATTAGACACTTCAACTTACTAAATTAGTTTCATGCATGTCTGTTTTAGTATTTGGATAATTGGGATTGAAAGAAAATTTTTACTTTATAATGAATAAAGATACTTGGTATTTGTTATTCATTTATATAATAATTGTTATCATATATTTGCATGTTTAATCCTTGAATGATTTTATTGTTCTAAATATGTCCATTGTCGGTTAACAACTTAACAATATGGGAATATTGTTATGTAAGGCAAATATGAGTGTTGGTTATATTCTAACAAGAATGTGGATTGTTCCGCCAAACTTATATGTATTCACAAGGGATGCATATTGGATACCCCAACTTTCAAATATTTACATTTTGAGATCCTTGTCATAAGTAAAATATTGAAAATAGTTATGTTAAAATTTGTCCTTAGACTTGAGATACAAGCAAGTTTTGTTATGTGTGGATATCACTTTTGTAAGTATAAGCCAAATGCTATCCTGAATAAGGTAGCTATAAAAGCTCTGTTTTGGAGTGATGTGAAGCATCATCCATAACACTTGTAGTCAATAAATGATTTGTTACTCCACTTGATATGTGTAGAAAGATACCATGGCGCCTCTCGAATTAATAAGATAATTGTTTGGCGAACCAAAAGGGTAATGTAAGATGATACTTGATTACATTTGGTATCTCTAATTAAATTCTATAACGAGATTCTAAATGGTTAAACTATATGAAATGAGTTAGAATCCATATTTATGGTTTAACGGTATCTATAACAAAGGATGATTAAAAGCAAGACATTAATAACCATGCTCTTGAGAAGATTTTATGAAACTATATCTCGAAACTTTTAGTTAAAAAGTGAGTGAGGCGTTGCTAGGCGCTTCCGTCGTTCGTTTTGTGTGCTATTCACTACACCAACTCCCAAGTGGGAGCTGTTGGTTTGTGGGAGTTAAAAACACTTGAAACGACTAGAAGTGTGTAAGCCTATGGGGGTGCACATGTTAAACACGAGAGTACGTATATAAATGCTTATACTTAAATTTTGCATGACCAGTTATCCATGCATGAGACCCGACTTGTGTCCAATTATTTGACCCGATCGAAGCCCAATGTTGCCGTCCAAATTTAGAGGGTGTTTGGATCATTAGTTGGCTCGGTTTAGGATTAGGAATATAGGATAACTTGGAGCTCAAGTTTGAGCCCAAGTGGTGCATGTTTCTTGAGTTATAAATACTCGATGCATGGATCATTATATCCTAAAGTTTTTTTATCCCTAATTCTCGACTAAAACTACATCCCTAAGTTCTGGCAATCGATCCTATAATCTAAAGGTTCTAACCGATTGGATTTTTCACAAGATCCGATTAGGTTTGTTTGGTTTATAGAATTCATAAAACTTGCATCGTGTTGATCCAAGAAGTGTTTTTGAATTTGTTGTTATTGCTTGTTCCTGATTTGTGAATTGAAGCAGCCAAGATAAATGGGTTTTTCTGTTTGCATGTTCTCGGACAGAAAGGGTGTAAATATATCGGACATGCCTTGTCTGATATCGGGCGACACTAAGTATTGATCTCGGATAGATTTGATTCTCAGACAGAATTAAAAGAAAGTGTTCTTGGTTTTCTTTGTCCGTGATATTCAAGTATTCAAGGGGTTGATTGGTTAAACATTCTCGACTAGCGTTATTCGAAAGTACTTGTGTTAAAGTGTTTGTGTGTGGACTCATAGAGGTGTCTATTTTAGATACTTGGTTTTTTGTTTGTTTATAGCGTGCAGTTGACTACGAGGGTTAGTTTTCTATTTTTCTTTTATTATTATTGTTTATTAATTACGTGTTTACCTAATTGCATAAACTAGATCCTATTCCGCTGCGTACTCGTTTGCGTTACTTGGTTAAGTAGATTATAAAATCCCAACAGACACATCATCAAGCAGTGTACCACCTCTCGATGCCGAGTGGTTAAAGATTGACACAATTATCCTTTCATGGATATTCATTACATTGTCAAGTTGAAGACCCTTCCTCGACTAAGAAAGCTTGGGATCTTCTTGCTGACATCTTTGAAGACAATAAACGTACTCCCTCTATTGCCTTGAAAGCGGAATTACATTCTTTGAAGTTGGGTGATTTGACTATTGATGCATATTTCCGGAAGATTGAATCGATTGCCACAATCTTGACTAGTCTTGGGTCATCTTTGAGTAAAGATGATGTGGTTACATTCGCTCTTGAAGAGTTACCCACTAAGTATGACAACATCTCCACCATTATTGCTCATGGGGAACCCTTCCCGGATCTTAAAACGGTCCAGTCCATGCTCACTACGGAGGAGATGCGGTTAAAGTCACTCGTTCAAGAAACATTTGTTGATTCTACTTCCTCGTCGCCAATGGTTTTGTTGGCTAACTCCGACTCTAATGCTCGCCATTCTACTCCCTCTATGGAAAAGGTAAATAACCTTGTTTCAACTTTAATAAAGGGTCTTGTCATTTTGGTAAATATTGCAAGTTTCTCTAATGGGGTTCACGGTTCTTATTCTTTGTTGTCAAGTCACGGTTCTAGTTCGCATGTTTCATCATCTTCAATTTTGACACAAAATGATATATTGACTTTGCAAGGCCTTTTAGCTAAATTGGGTGCTAATGGGAATAATACTACTGTTAATGCACAAAACATTGGAAATAATGCTACTGAAGTAAACAAACCAGTGGATTTTCATGCTACCCTTTCGTTTGCTACTACCTTTAGTCCACCGGGCTTTCCTAGCCCAACTGCCACTTAACATCACCTTCAACAGCATCCCACTCCCATTTTTTAGTACCTGACCCAACATCAATTTATGCAGCCCACTCCTACTGGATTTCTAGGAACTGTATCCCCGGGTCAGCCCAATATGTCGGGTCAGCAGACTTTTATAGAGAGTTCGGGTCAACAAGGGTATCATTTGGGTCAATCCGGTCACTCGGGTCAACATGTTAACTTGTCGGGCCAGCAACATACTTTGGGAATTTCAGGTCAATTATCGGGTCAAGAGATGGTTTTGACGAATGCTTTCAATGTTGTGACACTCTAGGATCCTGCTACGGGTAACTGGAATATGGATACAGGTGCAAGTTTCCATCTTAATGATTATGTGCATAGTCTTAGTGATGTTCTTAATTTGTGCATTTATCCGTTTGTCTCGGTTGGTAACGACCATTCTATACCCGTTACCAACTCTGACCATAGTATTTTGCCTACACCATATCGACCTCTTCATTTTAATAACATTCTTATTACTCCTAATATTAGTCAGAAATTTTATTTGTGTTCGGCAGTTTGTTCGTGATAATTCTTGTATCATTGAATTTGACGCTTTTGGTTTTTCTGTGAAAGACTTTCTAACTCTTTCGGTGCTGCTCCGTGTTGATAGTACTGGATATCTTTACTCGATTATAAAACCCTCTTCCATTCCTCATGCTTTTCTCACTATTTAGTATACGTGGCACCAACGACTTAGACATCTAGGAAGTGAAGTGTTATGTCATGTTTTGTCTAGTAATTCTACATCGTGTAATAAAGAGAAGCTTCCCATTCTTTATCATGTGTGTCAACTTGGCAAACACGTGAAGCTTCTATTGTTAGTTCCAATACTTTGGTTTCATCATGTTTTGACATTGTTCACTTAGATTTGTGGACATCTCCAATTTTGAGTCTTTCTTACTTTAAATACTATGTCTTATTTTTGGATCATTATTTGCAATATGTTTGGATTTATCCATTAGTTAATAAGTCAGATGTTTTGTCCAAATTTAAGTTGTTTCGTAACTTTGTTCACACTCAATTTAAGTGTTAAATAAAGTCATTTCAGTGTGATCACGGTGGTGAATTTGACAATCACGCATTTAAAAAGCTTTTTGTAGATAATGGGAATCAGTTTCATTTTTCTTGTCCACGTACTTCCCAATAAAACGGGAAGTCCGAACGGATGATTCAGACAATCAATAACCTTATTCGAACACTATGATTTGGATTATCTACCCTTAATTGCTTTGATGAAGCCATAATATGACCATTTACTTATTGAATATTTTACCCTCCGTGCCATAGACAATGAAACCCTTTTATCCGACCTTTTTGAACCACACCCGTTTATATTACTTTAGTATTTTTAGGTGTCTTTACTACCCTCACCTAGACGCCGATCACAAACTCGGAGCTCGAGCTACACCTTCTATATTTTTGGGTTATGCCACTAATCATCATGGCTATCGTTGTCTTAACCTTAACACAAATAAAATTATCATTTCCCGCTATGTTACCTTTGATGAGACGGTTTTTCCATTTGACTCAATGACAGCAACCGTGAGTCCCTCGTATGATTTTTTGGATGACTCCTCAGATGTTATTTCCAATTTCATACGTGTGTCTCCAACAACCATAATTGAGCCTACTGTATCCAATAATACTACATAACCTATACCAAATCTATCACAAGAACCTTTACTACATGTACCTTTTGTCCATACTGCTACTATACCAAACGAATTACGTATCTCCACTAATGGGCCTCTTGGCCCACTTTCATCAGTCCATCACACGCCCCCTGTCACCGAATCTACTACTATCCTATCCTCTATGCAGCCTAATTCAACTCAAAATAATAGCTCGATTCCACTTCAGCCCGTCCCCATTTCCGTTTTCCAAGATCAATCAACCCAACATAATAACCCGAACCCGGTTTTGGTTCACCCCATGGTCATACAATTTTGTGTTGGGATTAATCGTCCTACTCAGCGTCTTACTCTTCATGTGTCGTCTATCTCTCCTTTACCTAAATTTTACAATAATGCGTTTAATGAAACTTGGACTCTTGTACTATGCGTAATGAGTATAATGCGCTTGTTAATAATAAAACTTGGACTCTTGTACTATGCGTAATGAGTATAATGCGCTTGTTAATAATAAAACTTGGACTCTTGTACTTCGGCCCGCGCACACAATTATTGTTCGTTGTATGTGGTTATTTCATCATAAGTATTTGGTAGATGGTACCCTTAGTCGCTACAAGACAACAAACGTCAATACTCAGATTGTGGGTATTGATGTTGATGAGACTTTTAGCTTGGTTGTTAAACCTGGTACTATTCAAACGGTTCTTAGTTTGGGTACTTCTCGACACTGGCCTGTTCATCAGCTTGATATAACGAATGCTTTTTTTACATGGTGATCTAGCCGAGACAGTCTAAATGCATCAGCCTCCTGGGTTTGAGATTCTGCTCATCCAGATTATATTTTCTTATTACAACGATCCCTTTATGGCCTTAAGTAGGCTCTCAAGGCTTGGTTTCAGCGCTTTGCTGCTTATATTACTCGGGTTGGGCTCTGTTGGAATCGCTCCTAACTCGTAAATGGAACGACATTGACGGGATTACATTTCTATCTTTGTTACCTTAAACACATGGGTTTGTTATGTCAATTACCCATAGTTGTATGTGTTTGGGTATATAAACCCTCCATACTTCCATGGAGGGTGAGCCTCGATAGTGTAATTTTCCTTTCATTAATAAAACACACACTAGTTCTCTCCTCTCTTGTTTCTCTCTCAACTTGAAGATGGGTTTCTTTCATCTTCAAGACCTCCGAATCACCATATCTTCCATAGAAGCGATCCTTACATTGGTATCAAGAGACAGGTCCGTTGTAGTTATGGTTGATTTTTGGTGATGTTTTTCTTGTCAAAATCCTGTTTTGAAATCTGTTTGTTAACAAAGTTGTCAATTTTTTACAAGCTTTTTTATGTATCCTTTACATGGTCATAAACAAAAAGTCCTGGTCTTTAACTGGTCCAAACAGTATTTATCTTATATGACTTTTTGTCCAATCTGTGATAAAGTGGTAGTTTTGGTCAGATTCTTTTGTGGTCAAGCGATGCAAAGCGGCTTTTATGATTTTACGGGTCTTTTATGTGAACGAGAAATCGGTCGGAAAAACTCATGGAAAAAAGTCAAAGGGTCAAACCTTAAACTTACGCATAAGGAGCATCTACGAGTTGTTACGGCGTGGTGTGAAGTTACTGCGTAAGGAATGGAGTTCTGGCGTGTGCGTTCGCTTAAGCCATGGCTTACGCCTATGGCCTACGCATATGTTTACGCGTATGCTTACGCATAAGCATGACGTTACGCGTAAGGCTACGCATAAGAAAATGAGTTTACGCATAAGGTTTCAGGGTTACGCATAACTTGTATATTACGCGTAAGGTGTACGAGCTTGAAATGAAATCAAAAGGTTATGCGTAAAACAGGAATTAAAATGACCACGACTTGACCACAAATACCATTTACCAAAACATTTTCAGTCCATACAAACATTTCATCAGATCCGAAAAACCAACTCCAACATATCCAACTCTATCCTACCTAATCTTCTTCAATCCAATCTCCTCTCCAACATCTACTCTAAACAACGACTCAAACGAAATGGAATAAAAAAAAAGAAAAAGATCTCAGATTTGAATCAAGTTCTTTATCCTTTAAAGATTGTTTTAATTGATCTTCTATCATCATAGATCCTTTTGGAAACTTTGTTCCCTTAATTTCCGAATTATAAAAAGAAATGATGTATAACAAAGGTGCTATAATCATTTCTTGATTCGTTCAAAACTCAACATAACAACAACAATTCATTATCACCTTACCCGAGACCCTTGTTCAAGGATCTTGAAGCCGTGTCTAAACGAAACCAACTGAGTTCGTTGGGTATATTATTTGGATTAAAGATGTTGATGAATTGAGGCGTTCTTGACTATGTTGTGGTTTGATTGAGGAATAAAGTATTTGGTGAGAGGACAATCGAGATGAGTAATATTTGGTGATTGTATACGGTTGAGGAGGGCGGAGTGTTTCGAATGTGTTTTAGGGTTTGGGCGGGCGTGTGTTGTGGGCGGTTGATGTCGGGAAGATCAAGTTGTGGTGGAGTGAAGTTGACACGGTGCGATAAGATTCAACGACAAGTTGGAGATCTTCTACCGTTCTTTGATGACTATCGTCGATGAAGATGAGCGGTGACTTGATGAATTCACGTTGTACTTGATTGAAAATTGCCTCATGCGACCACATACTTTGGCAAGGTACATGTCTTGAATGTCGTTGATAGACAAATTCTCAAAGTCGACTTGAGAATGCATAATCCCGTTCATCTTGCCTTTTGACCACAATCTTCTTGAGAAAAGTGTAGTCCCATTTGGTCGAAAGATCAGCGTGTTTGATGGCAACGATATCCTTAATCTTGAACACTTTGCATGTTGAGACTTGAACTGGCGACACGTAGTAGATTCTTGACATTTGACCAATGATGAATCCGTACATTGCATCTCGATCGTATGCTTCCACTTTGTTGGAGAACAAGTGATTAGCTCTTTCCTCGATAGCTATGCGGTTTGAGTATGTGGTCTTTGGGAATGGAAGTGTGAAAGATGTAGCGTATTTCCTTGAGCCATCGCCACCGTGTAGGAGAAATTCAAGTCTTTGTTGAAGAAATATCTGAATGGAATCCTAGGTTCATCTGGTTGGCCAATTGTTGGTAGAGGTTTAGACCATTCGATGTAATATGGAGGGTTGTCCGTTTGGTGAAGTCGATGTTTGCTTACGGGTTGAGCCAATCCATGTTGTTAGACATAGCTCGAGCAATGTTATCAAGGTGATATTCGACCTCGAGGCACTTTCCGGCGGTCTTTTAACAGTTGAAATGCTTCATTCTTGATGCGCTTCAACTCGGTTTCGTCATCTTCTTCACGTGGAACTTTTCTTGTAGAATCTTAGCATGCTCCAATGTATTACCGTCTACGGATCTTGAACTTGAGGGTAGGGAGTTGAGTTAACAAGTGTAGAGAACCATTCAAATTCCTCTGTTTTATCGTCATATAGCCATGATCTGACGTCAACCATGGGCGCCTTCTTCTTCTTTTGTTTAGACCTAGATGAGGATTACGGTTTACGAACTTGTTTGGGAGAGGTGGGTTGTTGTAGGGGCTCACGGACTTCCTCATCGTCACCACCGTATACTCAAAGTGATCACCGGTTTTACGAGTCTCGGCGGTAACTCGGAATCTGAGGTTTATCGGTAGAAGAGCTAGGAGGAGTTCTTTGAGAAGCTGGAGTCCTTTGGGGAGGAGGTTGCATGGAATCTTGAATAGAAGATGATTCATCGAGACTTCTTTGTGCGTTTGAGCTCTTTATCCTTATCGGATCTTTGTCTTCATTATCTCTTGAAAATTTGGGCCTTCTGACTTCTTCTCGAAATGAGGACCTGAGTTGGTATTCGATGAGAGCTTCAAGCAGTTTAGCTTCGTGTGAGGCAAACGTTGCGAGCGTTTCGACATTTGTGCTACTAGCCGGTTCACCAATTCATCATCCGAGAAAATTGTGGATTCAATGGATTGATGCTTAAATTCATCGGAGTTGATTTCATGGCTTGTTTGGCTAGATGCAAGAGATTTGGATATAGTTTTACGGTATACATCTCCTTTGTCGGTTTGAACGACCTCCATAAGGAACTGGTGAGTGTATCCTTTGATCATTTCGTCCATTTTCCTTGAAGATCATCTTTCATGAGCTTGGACATACTCCCTTTCATCTTGCATCTTGTCGATATCATCATGAATATCTTGATCGATCGGTGTAGAAATTCATCTTCCGTGGAGCATGTCTTTCTTTTTGACTTGTTTGTGACATTCCCAATCCTTTTATGAGCATGAGAATCCAAGATCGAGTTGGCTTCTTCACCGATTTGGATGTTGATTTGGTTGATCTTTTAGATGGTGGTGGTGAGGTGAGATGATGAATCGATGAGGAGGAGACATGAGGAGGCTCGGGGTCCTTTGGAGGTGCGAGTATCCTCCTTGGAGCGAGTTGGACTGTTGAGAAAAAATCATCATAATTCTCTTAGTTATCTTGTCCGTTTAGTCTTTTCTTCCGTCGAGCCTTAGCTTCTTCATCGATCTTTTCTTTCTCTGTCTTATCCTTTTACGGTTCTTTAATGTTATAATCGATGAGACTCTTCCACAAGCGTTTGTTGTTGCACAAGAGTGGTAGCACCGCTCCCTTATCGGGTTGATTAACCGCATCAGGATCTGGTGAAGAGTGGACATCACCACTCGACCCTCTGGGACCACGCATTTGTTCTTGTTCAAATTCTTTAGCCTTTTGAAGGTGTCTAACGAGTTTAAACTTCTTCCTGTATGAAGTATCAAGTTGCTCTTCATCTTCATCTGAGCTTTCTTCATAAGGCACAAGTACGAGTCTTTCCTTTTCCATGTTCAAGCGGAGGGCTGGGAGGTTTAGATCTTGAGGAGGTGGTTGGGTTGCAGATTGAGTCGTGGACCTCCTCATCCGATTGTGTATCTTGAGCTTTCGTCAAGTAGCTTTCTTGGTGGTTACGGTGTAGGAATAGGAGCGACTTCACGAGAGGAACTTTCTTCTTTGGAGCGGGTTTCCTCTTTGGGACATTCCTTTGACTCTCGATGCTTGCGACACTTCTCAGATGCCTCTTGGTTCTCCTTATAGGTGTTCGGAAGATTTTTCATCGAGTTGACCAACTTTGCCTTCTCTTCGCTACTAGATACCTTTTGTATGTCTCGAGATTTTTGATTTCATTAGATGGAAGGTGATAAGGTGTCTGACACCTGTTTCTTTGTTGTGATTCCTTGATTACGGTGATAGGGTAGGTTCGATCAACATATCGTGATTATGCGGGTCATTGAGCCTTTGTGGAATATCGGGATGAAGTCTAAGTGCTCTCGGATCAACAATTTTGTGTATCTGTGATGAGTGTGTAAATACTCATCATTTTGGTTAAATCTGAGCGCAAAGCGTTTAAAATGCTCGAAATGCATCAAAATCTTGAAAATATTCCAAAATTGCATTTATATGTTTCGGATGCAAAATGTTTAAAATCGGATGAAAAATGAGCTAAGTTTGCACAATTGGCGGTTTAGGTCCCAAGTTTCAAAAATTGTCGAAATAGTCCCCGAGCACTTAAATTCAAAGAAAAATCACCAAAGGTCCTTTTAAAATCATAACTTGTCAAAATTAGTCCTTTGGTGAAAAATATAAAAGTTTTGAGAAATTACAAGTTTGGTCCTCAAGTTTCAAAATTGGCAAAAATGGCCCTTGGAAAATTGAAAATGTCAAGTTTGGTCCTTGTACTATTGAAACTTGTCACTTTTGTCCCTTGGAACAACTTTGTGAAAATGGCGACCTAGGTCCTTGTATTTTCGAATTTGCAACAAAGGCCACTTGTTTATTAACCCTTTACAAGCCTTTGGCCCTTGTCAATCCATTGTGACCCCCGCCTTTTACCAATTGGACCCCCTCAAATTGACCCCCTTTAATATTAAACCTTGGTCAAACTCACCGGTCGAACAAACACACCTCTGGCGCCTTTTTCTGTCTTTCCCAACAACTAGCCTATGACACTCAACACCCATCCCACTCCTCACTATCACTCCTCCATGTCCCTCATCCTCAACAACCTTCCAAATAGCATTTAATGCCCCTCTCCTTTTGCACTCAACTTCAATGGCTAAGACCATTTTGGCGCCAAAATTGCATCAAGCGGCTAGAATTTCTTCAACTCGTCCAATGGCCTCAAATGCATTTGGGATTTACTCGAAGTCGGAAGGGAGCAATATTGGTGTATAAAAGGAAGAAAGAGAAGGAGATAGAGTAGTAGAATTTAGTTTAAAATTTCCTTAATGTCGTTTTTACCAATGTCTTAGTTTAGCTTAAAACACATAAACTTTTGTTTCTATGATCTAAAGTCGAGTTATTTTATCCTTGTAACTGTTTTTAAGAATCAATTTCAAAGTTTAGTTAAAATTCATGTGCTTGTGTTTTACATTGAAAATCCAACTTCATGTTCTTATATTAAAGCTTCAATAGCTTATTTTCTCATTCAATTAAGCTTACTTAAGCTCATTGTAGCTTTTGATAAGTGGGAATTCGATTTCAAGCAATTCTCATGGTTGGTCAACAAAGTCAATCTTTGAAGCTTATTTGGATTTGATCATGAAATGGGGTTGATGCGACTTGATTTGGGGTTGGATTAGACTAGATTAGGGTAGTTATGGTTACGGTTTTAGCACTGCAAAAAATTTGGACCTATGTGAGTTTGTATTTCACTTTCCTATTTCAATCTATTTTGCATAGTGAGCTTGTATGTGTATCTGTGGTTACCAATAGGTTAGACTTGTTTAAATAGTTGTATTTAGGTCATGTAAACTCAGTTTGATCAATTGTATAAAATTTGGATCGATAGTTAGCTTTATTTTAATTGCATATCGGTCATAACGGTGTGTTTGGATTATGCGACAAAGCTGTGTTCTTGATTGCTTAGTAGTTAAGACACATTGGTTTATGCTTGTGTAGCTTTAATGTACTCATTCAAGTCTTAAAATTGCATCTACAAACAACAAAAGTCAAATTCACTTTTAAAGCTGTCTTAACTTCTTGTTGGATCTTTTGCAAATCAAAAGGTTGTTTTGTGCTTAGAATTCATAGACATTGCTTGCATTGAGTTTATTTCATCATATTACATCAATCTTAGTCCTTAAAATCAGTTGCAAAGTTCAATTTGGTCAAAATCTCAAAATCTGTCAAAAGTCAAATTAGTGAAAAAATCAGTTTTGAGCCTATCCAAGATGATTTTTCTTGGATTCATTTCTGAGCCAAATCCAATGAAATTGTGGGTTTAAGAACTTCACTTGGTCTAATTTCTGAATATGATTTTTTCTAATTTTTGTTAATTTTTTATAAGCTCCTAAAGTGCTTGTCAAAATGGGCTTAATTGCCTGTCACACTTCGATGTGCGAGTGTGCATGTGTTTTGTGCCAAGCTTGTACCTAGCTCATCGAGCTCTTCCGAGCTCATATTTGGTTTAGGCATAGCTACCCGGTCTAGCTTAGGATCCGACTCTTGGTTTTCATTTTAGCTTATAGTGTGTCTTGTGCTTAAGCTTAAAGTAGCCATTCAAAGCTGTTTTTAGCACTTGGAATCAAAACATCAAGTCTTAGCAGTTTGCACTCAAGTAGTTTAAGATAGTTGTTATAAGTTGCTTTTGAGTTCTTTTAGCATATTCGACTTCTATAACAGTTTGGTGCTTGTTTGTGGTTGTTGGCTTATTATAAGTGCTTGTTTATAAGCACTTGAGATTCTGATCCCATATTCTTGCACACAAGTTATTCTTTTTTCTATTTTTCCTAGTATCTTAACATTATTTTAGACTTTTCTTGAATTTTCAGATTTTTCTAGGTTAGTTTACTATTTTCTTAATTAAAATCGGTTTTAATCCTTTTTAAATAGCATTTAATACAATTAATTAAGAAAAGTTTCAAAAAATAATTTTCATTTTCTTAAGTTAAGATAAATATAAAAAGTCAAAAAAATATTTTTCAGATTTTTCTTAGTTAAATTTGTATTTTTAAGTAATTTAAGTAGTTTTAAATAGTTTTTAATTCATAGAAAATACAAAATAATCGGAAAAATACAAAAATAGTTTTGAAAATTCTCTTTGTTATTTTAGATTTTCCAAGTCAAAATTTTATTTTTCTAGCTTTATTTCATATTTACTTGTATTTTAGGCTAATATTAAATAGTTAGAAATAGTTTTTAATTAACAATAATTAGATAAATAGTTTTAAAAATAATTTTCTTTTTCTAAAATTTTCTTATATCATTAGGTTTGTAAAATGTCATTTTATATTTTTAGGATTTATCTTGCTTGGTTTCACATTTTCTTTTTGTCGTCGCGTAATTTTTAATTCAAGTTTTATAAAACATAAAATCAAAACATCATTTTGCAAATAGTGATAGCGTTTATTTAATATATTTTATCTTTTAATTCTCTTTAATTTGCATTTAAGCCTTTGTAATTATAGGCTATTTCTGTAGTTATAATCATTCAAATCTCTTTTCCCGTTCAAATCTCTCGATCACTATTCGTTTGGTGATTCTTCGCATAGCTCGCTGGGACATAACGACCTGGGGAAACACTATACTCTCCTGATCTTGATTGCATTCATTTCCGGACTGTTTTAAGTTTGTTACGGTCGGTCATTCACAAGTGGTCGGCTTGAGTGATAAAACTTGACGGTTCGGGACGGATCAAATTTTTACGCCATTGCTTGAGGTTGTCTTGATTATCTTCCGTTTAGCAGATTAGTGATTTGAATATTCACTCCTTGTTTATACCATCTGTATATGTTTATATTTTCTTATAAAATCAAAAACCCAAAAGATTTTCATTCTTTGTTTTGCAAAATGTTTATCCAAAACCCAAAATATTCACCTTAACCCTCTTACCCTTTTGATTCTTTATCCATTTACCCTCTATCCATTTGATTCTAACTTCTTCTATTCTCATGGAAACTCTCGACTCTGACGATTAGGGACGGTTTAAAACTTGAGACTTTTACACAAATGTCAAGAATTCGTGTTGTTCGTGATGATCCATTAATTCTGCGTGGGAAATGGAGCGAGAAACCGGGGTGACAAGGACCGGTACTTCCCTCGATAATGGAAGTGCTAAATCGTCCAACCTCGGTTATCAAAGATCTAACCCTCAATTGCTCCTAAGCCGTCTAAAATTGATCCTAAACTTTCACGATTTACGGTTAAAAGCAAACATGCGGAATTTAGACCGGTGACTAGCAAGAATGACTTGCCTAATCTTTACGTTTCCCAAGAACCGAACCGAGACCATAACGGAAGTGGTGGAAATTGCTAGCTCTCGAGCACACCACTTGTCCCACCTCACGATTTTTCAAAATGTTCTTGAGACTTGATAGTCATTCGGATCACCATGTTGGTTTTGTTGATCCTTTGAATAAACCGATTCCTTCTCATAACTATCAAATGAAATCATTTATTCCTTGTGTCGGTTGTGGTGAGCCTCTTTTGGTTCACCACATCGTTGGTGTACGTGTGTACAATGTGGTAATGATATTCATAACGGGAGTTGTTTGTTTTGTGGTTCGAGGAATTCATTTGATTATGATCTAATCGAACTCATTTAACGACCCTCGAGCTTTTCCAACTACCCACCACAGCCCGACTTATCTGCATATAATCAACATTCTTGTTGTGAGTTTTGTGGAGGTCCTCACCAAGGATTTGAGTGTCAATCCGAAACACGTTTGTCTATGAGCAGTTTTCGGTGATGCTCGAACTTTGGTTATGACCAATATCCATATAATTCACCAATCCGGACTCAACAGTTTCTGATTGTAGTCTTGTGGAGGTCCCCACTTCACTCGATTGTCAAATAGGGAATCCATTTCCTTGTAACAATCATGACTCTTACTGAGTTTGACAATTTCCAACCTCCACGGCACCATACGGTTCAAACTCCACGAGCCGTTGTCTCAAGAAATCTCCCAAAATTTTGAAACCGCAATGAAAACACTTGATGATATGATTAGTAACTTTAAGAATCAAGTGAGTGGTGAAAAGACCATGGGAGAATTGCTTGAAAGAACGAGAGGCCCGCCAATCTAGGGAAGAATTATTAATCCTAGAGCATGCACTCTAAGGCGTTCCCAATTTCTTAAGGCGACTCTATATGACGATGACGAGGAGAGTTTTATCCTTTTAAAGATAATATTTCTCAACTCCTCGGTCGGTTGATATCCCAGCGGTTGAGATTCCATCTCAAACAAGCGCTATCACACAAGCTCCCACTCACTCTCTCGAACATGGGGGCGAGCATCTTGACACTTGTTCACGAAAAGGAATCGGACGAATTCATAAAGTCTAGTGTTGAGAACCTTGTCCCAATCCGAGAGAGTCACAGGAACCGATCATATGTGTGATTCTCTTTCCCTCTTGAGTGTTCAAAGATCATTTGAAACTTTCTACGATCTTAGCGACGATTGTGCTTCCTATGGAAACATCGAGTATGTTGAGACATCACTCCCACGGTCGACCCTCTTCTTGAGGTTCTCCGGTGAACTCACTCACATCAATCCACTTTCAGCGGGAAGTGATGATGGTCTCTTTGATTTGAAGCCGATCCGGGAGAGCGAAAGTCTCCTTGATAATGATCGTTCACTCACTTCTTATCCCAACAGTCCAATAGAGAATGTTGATTACTTTGTTCCCGAAACGTTCAAAGCTACTTTCACCAATCCTCTATTTGAATTCGACTATGAATTTACTTTAATTTCTGAGAATCCACTCTTTGATACTCAGACCGAGGATAGTGATGAGCCCACAATGGAACAAGAATTCACAATTTCACTTCATGTGAATGATTCTCTTCATGAAGAGTTCTCCGGTGAACTCTCTCATGACATATCTCCTCCGGAACATGATCATTTCTATTTTGATCTTGAGGATGATATTGGCTCGGAGGAAGGTGTACTCTATCATACGAGTTTGCTTATTAATAATACTACCCTCACCCTTCCTCCCGATATGTCTACATTTGAGGATGAAGAATGGATCTTGATTGTTATCAAAATCTTTCTTCCTTTCCTCAAATATCTTGTGATTTCTCTTCATCTTCACTCCTTCGGGAATGAAGACACTATCTTTGACCCCGGCATTTTCATTTATCATTTTGAGCCGGTTCTATGTATATCTCATCGGGTGGAACTTTCCGTACTTCAATGTTTATCCAAACATCTTGAATGAAAGTCCGATGGAGATTGTCTCTTCCACTTACTTCCCCATGAACAAATTAATTGGGGTCGAGTCAAGCTAGCGACTCGGTAATCAAAAACAAGAGCTAAACATGGGTTTTCACCCGTGTACCACCCTAGTGTGGGGAGTTGCCCGCATGTTGTGTATATATTTTCTAAAAAAAAAAAAAAAAAAAAAAAAAAAAAAAAAATCTTTCAAAATAATGGCGTAGTATTTCCCTTTTCGTTCTATGTTTCGGCATAACCACGTACTTTGAATATTGAGGGCAATATTCATTTCTAAGTGTGGGGAATTCTCACGAATTTTATCATGTAATTATACCGCCTAATTCCCCATTTTGGCCAAAAATTCTTTTGGGAGTAAGTGTTTACTTACTCATTTGGTTATCGATCCGCCTTGTCTAATAAACTAAAGGATTGGCTAATCCGAGAGCAAACGGATCTTGGTAAAGATATCTCAAATCCGTTGACGGCTTGCAATTTGCCCAAAATTGTATGGTATTCAACTCACCATATCCTTAAAAGTGAAGAGTTGGCTAGCCCGCAAGTTTATGGCTTGTGGTAAAGCGATGGAAAAACCATAATTGGTAATCACTCACCAAAGATAATCGACAATTTATCTAAGAGTTGGCTAGTCCGAAGCAAGCGGCTTATGGTAAAGACAAATCAAATCCGTTGGAAGTTGGTGGTTCGCTCAAAATCACATGGTTATCGGTGTACCATGGTTCTTACTTGAACCGAAACATTTGGCTACTCCGAAGTAATGGCTTTTGGTAAAGAGATTCAAATCCATTAAGTTTTCTCAAAAGATTGCTAGGGACTAGCAATAGTTTAGTGTGGGGATTGATGAGTGTGTAAATACTCATCATTTTGGTTAAATCTGAATCGCAAAACGTTTAAAAATGCTCGAAATGCATCAAAATATCGAAAATATTCCAAAATTGCATTTTATATGTTTCGGATGCAAAATGTTTAAAATCGGATGAAAATGAGCTAAGTTTGCATAATTGGCGCTTCAGTCCCCAGTTTCAAAATTGTCGAAATAGTCCTGAGCACTTAAATTCAAAGAAAAATCACCAAGGTCCTTTTAAAATCATAAATTGTCAAAATTAGTCCTTTGGTGAAAAATATAAAAGTTTTGAGAAATTACAAGTTTGGTCCTCGAGTTTCAAAATTGGCAAAATGGCCCTTGGAAAATTGAAAATGTCTAGTTTGGTCCTTGTACTATTGAAACTTGTCACTTTTGTCCCTTGGAACAACTTTGTGAAAATGGCGACCTAGGTCCTTGTATTTTCGAATTTGCAACAAAGGCCACTTGTTTATTAACCCTTTACAAGCCTTTGGCCCTTGTCAATCCATTGTGACCCCGCCTTTTACCAATTGGACCCCTCAAATTGACCCCTTTTAATATTAAACACTTGGTCAAACTCACGGTCAAACAAACACACCTCTGCGCTTTTTCTGTCTTCCCAACAACTAGCCTATGACACTCAACACCCATCCCTCCTCACTATCACTCCTCCATGTCCCTCATCGTCAACAACCTTCCAAATAGCATTTAATGCCCTCCTCCTTTTGCACTCAACTCTAACTGGCTAAGACCATTTTGGCGCCAAAATTGCATCAAACGGCTAGAATTTCTTCAACTCATCCAATGGCCTCAAATGCATTTGGGATTTACTCAGAAGTCAGAAGGGAGCAATATTGGTGTATAAAAGGAAGAAAGAAAGGAGATAGAGTAGTAGAATTTAGTTTAAAATTTCCTTAATGTCTTTTTTTACCAATGTCTTAGTTTAGCTTAAAACACCAGAAACTTTTGTTTCTATGATCTAAAGTCAAGTTATTTTATCCTTGTAACTGTTTTTAAGAATCAATTTCAAAGTTTAGTTAAAATTCATGTGCTTGTGTTTTCTCGTTGAAAATCCAACTTCATGTTCTTATATTAAAGCTTCCAATAGCTTATTTTCTCATTCAATTAAGCTTACTTAAGCTCATTGTAGCTTTTGATAATTTGGGAATTGAGTTTCAAGCAATTCTCATGGTTGGTCAACAAAAGTCAATCATTGAAGCTTATTTGGATTTGATCATGAAATGGGGTTGATGCGACTTGATTTGGGGTTGGATTAAACTAGATTAGGGTAGTTATGGTTCGGTTTTAGCCTGCAAATAAGCTGGACCTATGTGAGTTTGTATTTCACTTTCCTATTTCAATCTATTTTGCATAGTGAGCTTGTATGTGTATCTGTGGTTACCAATAGGTTAGACTTGTTTAAATAGTTGTATTTAGGTCATGTAAACTCAGTTTGATCAATTGTATAAGCTGGATCAGTAGTTAGCTTTATTTTAATTGCATATCAGTCATAACAGGTGTGTTTGGATTATGCAGCAAAACTGTGTTTGCTGATTGCTTAGTAGTTAAGACCTATTGGTTTATGCTTGTGTAGCTTTAATGTACTCATTCAAGTCTTAAAATTGCATCTACAAACAACAAAAGTCAAATTCACTTTTAAACTGTCTTAACTTGCTTACTGTTGGATCTTTTGCAAATCAAAAGGTTGTTTTGTGCTTAGAATTCATAGACATTGCTTGCATTGAGTTTATTTCATCATATTACATCAATCTTAGTCCTTAAAATCGGTTGCAAAGTTCAATTTGGTCAAAATCTCAAAATCATCAAAAGTCAAATTAGTGAAAAATCGGTTTGAGCCTATCCAAGATGATTTTCTTGGATTCATTTCTGAGCCAAATCAATGAAATTGTGGGTTTAAGAACTTCACTGGTCTAATTTCTGAATATGATTTTTCTAATTTTGTTAATTTTTATAAGCTCCTAAAGTGCTTGTCAAAATGGGCTTAATTGCCTGTCTTTCAAGATTAGCCTGAGTGTGCATGTGTTTTGTATAGCTTGTACCTAGCTCATCGAGCTCTTCCAGGCTCATATTTGGTTTAGGCATAGCTACCCGGGTCTAGCTTAGGATCCGACTCTTGGTTTCATTTTAGCTTATAGTGTGTCTTGTGCTTAAGCTTAAAGTAGCCATTCAAACTGCTTTTAGACTTGGAATCAAAACATCAAGTCTTAGCAGTTTGCACTCAAGTAGTTTAAGATAGTTGTTATAAGTTGCTTTTGAGTTCTTTTAGCATATTACAGCTTCTATAACAGTTTGGTGCTTGTTTGTGGTTGTTGGCTTATTATAAGTGCTTATTTATAAGCACTTGAGATTGCAGTCCCATATTCTTGCACACAAGTTACTGCTTTTCTATTTTTCCTAGTATCTTAACATTATTTTAGACTTTTCTTGAATTTTTCAGATTTTTCTAGGTTAGTTTACTATTTTTCTTAATTAAAATCAGTTTTTAATCCTTTTTAAATAGCATTTAATACAATTAATTAAGAAAAGTTTCAAAAAAATAATTTTTCATTTTTCTTAAGTTAAGATAAATATAAAAAGTCAAAAAAAATATTTTTCCAGATTTTTCTTAGTTAAATTTGTATTTTTAAGTAATTTAAGTAGTTTTAAATAGTTTTTAATTCATAGAAAATACAAAATAATCGAAAAAATACAAAAATAGTTTTGAAAATTCTCTTTGTTATTTTAGATTTTTCCAAGTCAAAATTTTATTTTTCTAGCTTTATTTCATATTTACTTGTATTTTAGGCTAATATTAAATAGTTAGAAATAGTTTTAATTAATAATAATTAGATAAATAGTTTTAAAATAATTTTCTTTTCTAAAATTTTCTTATATCATTAGGTTTGTAAAATGTCATTTTATATTTTAGGGTTTATACTGCTTCAGTTTCACATTTTCTTTTGTACGTCGCGTAATTTTTAATTCAAGTTTTATAAAAACATAAAATCAAAAACATCATTTTGCAAATAATGATAGCGTTTATTTAATATATTTTATCTTTTTAATTCTATTTAATTTGCATTTAAGCCTTTGTAATTATAGGCTATTTCTGTAGTTATAATCATTCAAATCTCTTTTCCCGTTCAAATCTCTCGATCACTATTCGTTTGGTGATTCTTCGCATAGCTTGCTGGGACATAACGAACCGGGGAAACACTATACTCTCCTGATCTTCATTGCATTCGTTTCCGGACTGTTTTAAGTTTGTTACGGTCGGTCATTCACAAGTGGTCGGCTTGAGTGATAAAACTTGACGGTTCGGGACGGATCAATCTGACATAGGGAATCTTTGAGCCAAGTTTCTTGTGAAATGACATCATGTCTTCCCATAACAATGGCTTCAATTTGATGTCCTTTTTGTTGATTAATGACGGAAAATTTGTAGTTCCATGAGCTTGGGATGCTCATAGCCACCGTCACGACCGAGACCGATTTGGTGATGATGATGTAGGGTCCTCCACGGTTGAGGAATGTTCTTAAGCTCCACATGAAAATGCTTAGAGATAGTTCTGAAGCTTCATCATAGCCAATATCAATCAAGAATTGAAGAACTGTCTCCTCGATGGGTGTGGCATAGAAGTCGGTTGGCTCGATTTCGTGAATGAGAAGAACGACGTAAGTCTACATGAGTGATGGTAACTTGTTTGTGATTGAGCGTCACTTGTCACTGCACTTTGACTGTGATCCTGCATTGAATTCGAATTGTTGCATGTAGATCTCTGTCTCAGTAGCGGTGAGAGAGCATGTTCGGTAGGGATGATTCTTTAGAACATCCACAACATCAAATAGGAAGATTACGAGCATGTGAGGGTTTCAAAGTCAACCCAAGGTTGTTCTTTCCAATCTTTCTCGGATAGCCATTAGGGAAGATGTCAAGAATCGTGAGAACTTCGGTGCATCCACATTCATTTGAGCGACCATGTCGTGATCTCGAAATAACATTAGCCAAAAGAACCAACATATCGAGCGACATAATGTTAGTCAACGAAGGTTTTATTGTCTAATTATTGAATGTACGGTGTTAATGATTGTTCTGAGTCCTAAGTCACTTGTTTGTTCAATAGTCCAATGGCGTCGTGAAATGTTTCGTGATTTAGTTAACTTTAAGTTTTAAAGTTTATGTTATCACTCATAGTTCACAACATATCAAACGTTTAAGTTTATTAGTGACATTATTGGTTTCGTGACGATATGATTAGTTTATTTACGTGTTTGTACACGTAACAATTCAACATTAAGGTCAATCTAGGCTTAGGCGTAGAAATGATAAAGTTACGCGTGGCAGGAGTGGTATATGCGTGGCGCAAGCTTATCGTGGGATCCTTACTTACGGCGTAAGAAATGTTACAGCGTGGGAAAGGGGACCTTAAGCGTGGAGCTTACGGCAGTGGCGTATATAAACCTTACGCGTGAGGCTTACTCGTGAGTAGACCTTATGCGTGAGGTCATTGTTTACGCGTATCCTTCACGGGATACGCGTGGTCCCATTGTAGAACCTTACGGCATGCGCGATTCGCGTAAAATTTCTCTTCGATAACTTTCTCGCGTGGGTGATCCTTATCGTGAGTAACAAGGACCTTGATTCTGAGTTTTATCGTAGCAAACCCGAAATAAAGTCATCATATCGGCAATCTTAACATGTATAGTCGTTTTGAAGCAGTTATGGCATGAAACACATTTTACAGTTCTGGCGTAGAAAGTCTTACGCGTAAACCAAAACCCTAATAGTTCAAGAATTACGCATAACAATTCTAACCTTGGAAATTGCACCAAACGTTTTCGGTAGTTCTAAGATGTTACATGAGATAGTTAACCACGTATTAACATTTTATTCGTGGTGAATCAAAAATACCCAAACTCAAGAACATTAAACCTAATTTCTAATTCGACTTAATTAGTGTTTACGGGTTGTTATAGGTGCGGATAACATTAATTCAACATGATATAATCATCACACAACAATCTTTTTGACCAGAAACCTTCAAATTTGAAAACACCCAATTCGACTTAAGAACCCTAATTTTGAAAAACCATCAATTCGTGTTTCTGGGTGGATTTAGAGGATAAAATTAGTATCATTGATGTTAAAGACATGTTTCGACACAATCCTTTTAACCATAAACACCCATTCTTGATTGTGAGTTCATACGCTTATGCGTAGACCACAAAAACAATCATAGACAAAAATTTGACCATTGGATTCGTGTAAAAAATCAAAACCTATGTTTGTAAACACGTTAAGATCATGAAACAACTTACAAATTGATGATCGAAACAGATTTGAAGAGCAATTTCGTGCGTAGGATTGGTTAGGTTTATGAGTAATAAATGTGAAGTGGAAGTTTGGTGGAAGGTGTTTTATTAAAATAACTTTCATCTTTTGACAGCTTTGGTCCTCCACCTTTTCCTTTTTCATTTAAAGCCAATTAACTTCCATTTGGTTACCAAACAAAGATTTTTAAGAAAGAAACTTGATGACACTCCCCTCGACTTAAGAAAATAATGAAAGGTTATAATTTTTAGTCAGGGTGTCATTTAACGAAAAAGTTTGCCACCATTGATAAAAGAAGCAATAGATATAGAATAACATGCAAGTACACGAATGTTTTGAAACAGTTTGGTATTAATTTTCTCCCCTCAACACTTGATCGGAAAAATACGAATTTTGAAAGATTATAGTGTTGATGGAAAAATCTACTTGCCATGTTGAAAGAAAATTAGATTAGAAGAATATTTTGTTGTTTTATCGGGTTTTATATTTTTGTATTTTGTTTTTGAAAAATGTATTTACAAAAGATATTTTGGTGTTTGACGGGTTTTAAGATGTTTTAGGAGGTCATCCAATTCCTCTTGAGTCAAACACCTCATACCAATCCGGTGGACCAACTCATTAAACCTAGCGGGAGGCAAGGCTTTGGTGACAAGATCTCGCAATTGGTATTACATGCCCATAGTATAATTCAACTGTACCTGTTCCATGTGGTCCTTGATGAAATGATAGCGAAGATCGATGTGCTTTGATTTGAATCTTTGAGCGAGTTGCGAGATCGCAATGGCACTCCGATTGTCGCATGATACATCGGGATTACATCAAATCACGTAACCATAGTCTTTGAGTTGTGTTCTCATCCGGATGACTTGAGCACAACACGCGGACATGGCTACAAATTCTTCTTCGGTTGATGACAACGATGTACAATCCTGCTTCTTTGATTGCGGGACACGGTTTATCACCAAGAAATTGTAGTGCTCTGAGTACTTTTCCTTGAGTCTAAGCATCCTGCGTGGTCGGTGTCTGGCGATTCTTTTATACCACGGGGTGATTGAGGATTCTTTATACCACGGGTGAAAAGCATCCTTGAGTCTAAGCATCCTTCGGATACGGATCCCCAAGTTAATGGTTCCCTTGATGTATCGGAGGATTCTTTAGCCTCGAGAGGTGGGTTTCGGTTGGTCGCGACCGATAACGGAGCATAGATAAGCGGCAAAGACAATATCAGTCTCGCTGGTGTTAGATACATGAGAGACCCAATAATACTTGGTATTTGGTAGGGTCTACTAATTTCCCATGTAAATCAGTCTAGCTTCTTGGCATGAGTCATTGGTGCGGCATAGGTGTCACAGGTTTTCATTCCAAATTTGTTTAACAATTCAAGGGCATATTTGGGTGACTCAAGAAAATACCACGGGGTGATTGATGAACTTGCGGTCTAGAAAGAGCGTGAGTTCACCCATCATGGACATTTCAAAATTTTCTTCATTAGTTTTGCAAAAGCGATTGAAATTTTTATGTGTAGACCCAAAAATGATGTCATGCACGTAAATTTGAACAATTAAGATATGTGCCCGTGATATTGTATAAAAGAGTTGGGTCAACCGAACCTTTGGTGAAAGTATTGGCAATGAGGAAAGATGATAGCTTGTCGTACCATGCTCGAGGAGCTTGTTTGAGACCGTCTGAGCTTTGTTCGGTTTGTAGGCGTGGTTCGGGAACTCGGGATCAACGAATCCTTCGGGTTGGTCGACATAAACCGTTTCTTTCGGTTGTCCGTTGAAAGCGCAGTTTGACATCCATCGAAGACCGTCATATTCATATGAGCATGACGCGAGAAATATCGAACGACCTCAAGACGAGCAACCGGAGCAAAAGATTCTTCAAAGTCTATTCCTCTTCACGACGATAACCCTTAGCAACTAGGCGTGACTTGTTGCGGATGACGTTCCCTTCATCATCCAATTTGTTTTCCAAATCCATTTGAGACCAATGGCGTAGACCCTGTTGGTCTTTCAACCGATTCCCATACTTCAAGGCGTTTGAATTGGTTGAGTTCTTCTTGCATGGATTCAATCCGATTGTCTTTTGTCATTGCGTCTTTAATGTTTTAGGCTCGAGTTAGCGAACGGTGAGTGCATAAATGCAATGTTCACCATCGTGTGAAGCGTTGTCTCGTAACGGTTGGTTGATTTGGGTTGCCAATAATATTTGCCGAGAATGGTCTTTTGTCCATCGATGTGTAGAGGTTGATGTTGGTATCGTTGTGCAGATTACGAGGATTCAAATGGTTTGTTGATGATTCCGCGACATCGAGTGCGTGATGTCATTAGCAAGCGGGTTAAAGAGCGATTTGGATCAAAATCTGCGGTGAAGTACGTCATTAAGAATATCATCGGCCGGTTCATCATTGTTGGAAGCGGTTTGTTCAATTGTTGTGGTGGAGTCGATTGGTGGTGCTTCTTTAACGATGGTTGTTGTAGCAGTGTATCGGTATAAGAGTATTATCGGGTTGAGCGGTGGAAGCAATGGATACACGAGCACGTTCATCAATATCATCAGCGAGCAGTGAGCAAATAGTCTTTCCATTTGTTGTGGTGGTGGGGCTTTGTTCGGTGATGATGGGGTTGAGGAAGTTTAAGCAGTTGTGACCGGGTTCTAAGTGTTATACTCGAAGCCATTGTGAAGAAGTTTGAATCATTAGACACCTTCAAAAGGCTAAAGAATTTGAACAAGAACAAATGCATGGTCCCGGAGGGTCGAGTGGTGATGTCCACTCTTCACCAGATCCTGATGCGGTTAATCATGTTACGCCCCGATTCCGGATTTGACCGAAAATTACTCAAATTTTAAAACTTTGACGCGGAACATTTGACTATTTCTTTAACTCTTCAAAGAATAGCAAAACTATAACAATTTACCCTTGACAACCCTTTTATAACTTATACTTATTTACCCTTTTAAAATGATGACCAAAGATTACAATAAAACCTCATTTATTTGTTGTAATAAGGGTGAAGTTGTCGCCTTATAGTCATGACGCGCGCCTTTAATTACATTTTCGGTTTAACACGCGACGGCTCGGAGGATTTATAACTGAAGCCGTCGCTTTATAATCAAGCCCTCGCGACCAAAACACGCACATTTTTTACAAAAAATTGCACAACCAAATTGACTCCTTTCAATCAAATTAACACTTGAACATTTTCAAAATAACTAAAAACCTTACAAACTATAATTAAATCAACCATGATGTATTTTATTACTTATTTGACCCATCCAACCCAAAATGGGTAGAAATACACTTACATCCAAACACCCTTTTAAACTAACCATGACTTCCAAATTGACCATTTAAAATACTATAACAACTATGACATACACTTGTTGATTGACGACACTTTACAAACTATAAAAAGACTCACGGGGTACAAATTAGTCACACGAGCTCGGTATCTACC